>JARYGA010029504.1:0-33299 GCA_030545235.1 Helianthus tuberosus | reverse complement strand
CAGAGTTCGTTTGAGTCGGTTCCCCACTTTTTTAGTGTTTCCCAATGAACCTCACACTATATATATATATATATATATATATATATATATATATATATTGTTTATTATGAGTTCTGAGAGTTTTGTAGTTATTTAGAGTTCTGAAATGAACCCAACCCTATAGGGTTGGGTTCATTTCAGAACTCTAAATAACTACAAAACTCTCAGAACTCATAATAAACAATCATTTTATATATAGATTTTTGTATTTAGGACCTTTTATCATCTATTATATGTATTTCTTTGATTACATACATGTTAAAAGTAGTTTACATGTGTGCAATAGCCAAATTATATATATGTGTCATAACTAATTACATATATGTAAAAAAACTAGTTTACATATGTGTAATTATAAAATTACATATAAAAAATGATAAAGTTCTTCTTAACATGTATGTAATCATAAAAAAACACATAATAAATAATAAAATTATCCTAAACATAAAAATATATAAATAAAAAGACTGTTTATTAGGAGTTCTGCGAGTTCTGTAAATATTTATGGTTCTGAAATGATTCTTACCATATATATATATATATATATATATATATATATATATATATATATATATATAGGGGACCGCTAAAATGAGAACCACCTCCAGTTGTAAAAACCATGAGAACCTCTTGATCCGGGGCGAGTTGGACCAAATTTTTTTTCATAAACGTAGATGTGTGTATTACAAACACATATGTAAAAAAAAATTCAAAAAAAAAAATGTCGTGTGTGTAGTTTTTTACACCACAAGTTTGGTGTTTACGGGGACCCGTAAACACCAAACTTGTGGTGTAAAAAACTACACACACGACATTTTTTTTGAATTTTTTTTACATATGTGTTTGTAATACACACATCTACGTTTATGAAAAAAAATTTTGGTCCAACTCGCCCCGTACGGTGTAGTTCTCATGGTTTTTACAACTAGAGGTGGTTCTCATTCTAGCGGCCCCCTATATATATATAGGGTAGGGTTCCAGCGTGAACAACCTCCCAAGAGTGAACTGCGTGAACAGATATGGACCCTTGATTTTCTTTTTAGTTGTTAAGGGTAGGATTGTAATTATATAAAAAATTAGATTTAAATCATTATTTTAATAATTGAATTAAGTTACATCTTTCTTAATTTAAATTCATTATCCACATTATGTTTATTTATTAATAAGATAATTATCAAAACAAACAACAAATCACCAGATTTCAATTTTAATTTTTATTTCAGATTTTATCACCAGAATTCAAATTTTGATTTTTAAGATCCACGTAACCTTCATATTTCAACGGTATACACATGTGTACTTGGATATAATTAGAACAATACACATGTGTACTCAGCATCGTACATATGTGTACAGTAATTCACATGTGTACATTAACATTCAATACAAAAAAAAAATTCTGAGATATCACAAAAACAGACGATATACACATGTGTACATCGTATTAAAAAGAGGGCAAAATCAGAATACATATGTGTACATCGCATTTAAACAAATAATTATTTTAATAATTGAATTAAGTTACATCTTTCCTAATCCTTGATTTGATTTGTGAGAGATTTATGCAATCAATTTAAGAGGATAATTGATTACTTGATTTGTGAGAGATTTATGCAATCAATTTAAGATTGAAATTACACATATACCATTTTTGTATTTAATTAAATGAAAAAAATTAACCAAATAATTACCATCATGCCACTCACTTTAATCTCAAGATCATAAAAATCAAAGGCCCAGATCAGTTCACGCAGTTCACTCTTGGGATTTTGTTCACATTTGAACCTAATCCTATATATATATATATATATATATATATATATATAGTCTTAGGATCCTGTAAAAAGGACATGTTTCGTGAGAAGTGTGAGAAGACCTAAAAATTCATATGTAGACATCATGTTTTGGACTTAGACATAACGTTTTGCATTGTTTTGGCAAGAAAACACTAAACATAACAATTTAAGACACAATGCAATGAATTCTAGGCTTAAAAGTTAAAACACCATACCAAGAACGTTAAGTAGTGTGTTTTAAGTGTTAAATAGTGTCTTTTAAATTTCACGTCCATAATATGTTGCATTATGTTTTAAATTGTTATGTTGGGTGTTTTTCTTGTCAAAACAACCCAAAACATCATGCCTAAGTTCAAAACATGATGTCTACATCTCAATTTCTATGCCTTCTCACACTTCTCACGAAAATAGTCCTTTTTACAGGAATATATATATATATATATATATATATATATATATATATATATATATATATATATATATATAGGGTTGGGTTCATTTCAAGACTCTAAAGAATTGTAGAACTTTCAGAACACCTAATAAACAATCATTTTATATCTATTTTTTTGTATTTAGGATCTTTTTATCATCTATTATATGTATTTTTATGATTACATACATGTTAAAAGTAGTTTACATACGTATAATAGCCAAATTATATATATGTGTAATAAATAATTACATATATGTAAAAAAACTAGTTTACATATGTGTAATTATAAATTTACATATAAAAAATAATAAAATTACTCTTAACATGTATGTAGAAACGGGATCAGGAGAAAACGCTCAAAAGTGTAAGAACGGTGAGAACGCTTCCTGACCCAACACGTGTCACGCCGCTTAGAAAAGGGCGGAGGGGCTTTTTTGTCCTTTCATCTTCTGCTTTTCCAGTTCCGCTTTTCCCAATATTGTTTTAATTTTTGATTTTTAAGATTTTTGGCGTTAACCAAATTCAATAATTAATGGCGTTTAATGGTTTCTTTGTATTAACATTTTGGCGTTTATGTCTTTTATTCAAATCGTATGCCAATGGAACCCAAGGGGTCTGGAAATCTATTTGAATGGCGTTTTTCAAGGCATTTTAAACAAGATGGCCCATTGTTATAAACATTTTGGCGTTTATGGTATCTTGGTGTTTTACTATTGTTAGATTATATTTCAACCACAGGAAAAAAAATACAAGCGAAGAAAATAAATTGAAAATCCTAATCGGATCTCTCTTCACAATATTTACTGTCATCAGTCTCTCTCTTCTTTAATAGTACAAGAACTGTCACAAAAAATATGGCGTTTTATGTAAAACTTAACAAACCAATCGGTTTGATTATTTTGCCTGCTCGTCTGTTGAACTGGATTTTTTTGTGGATGTTTGGGGACATAGATCTATGACGTGTGAGTGGGTTTTTCGCTTTTTCTTTATCTTGATCTTCATCTTTATAATAAACCCACTCTTCAGTGTCATTGATCTCTTCTCCTCATCCAAACCTTCTTCAAGAACAAAAAATACAAAATGCCATATGACTGGCATCAGTATCTTTTTCTTGAATTTTTGTCCATCTCATGCAGCAAAATGTCACACCCCTAAAATACCACATGCGGGAACACCGCGGGGCGTGTGACGTACCAGGATCTAGCCACCAATCACATTGAACCTTAACATAGAATTTAATAAAAGTTTCCATTTATTTCATAAAGTAAATCCAAACACAATCAAAACCAATTTGTTCAGCAGAAGCATAAGGTAAATAATGTTTTCATGTGTTTCAAACAAATGTGCGATAAACATTAAACTTGTATCCAAGAGCTACGACCCATGACGACTCCAGCACTCCCAGATAGCAAGTTCCAATCCAAGTACCTAAGGACCTGCAAGCATGCAGAAAAAGTGTGTCAGACAGGCTGGTGAGTTCACAGTTTGCTTTATCCGTTTAATACCAAGTAGTGTGTTATGATTTGTTAAGACTGTTATGTTGATAATAACTCGATACCGCAGACGGCCCTTTTTGCCCTTCCCCAATGCTCTATCAAACATTGGTCATGATTTAAAGTTATTAGTTCACGCCCGTCCTATCCAGGTACGTCGTGAGGGTGCCAAACCTAATAGCGCTATCAACTAATAACCTCGTTGCCCTACAAGCAACAACCGGTAGTAATGATGGGACTTAAGTGATAGAGAGTGAGTGTATTATCCAACCATAACGTTTACTGAAAACCGTTGCATATCCCCTGCAAGGATAGCGTTGTGAAATCCGCCTCACATCCCCTACAAGGATGTGGGTATTTGAAAACCACCTCATATCCCCTACAAGGATATGGGTTTACGAAAATCCGTTTACAAGTTTTATCAGTTTGATTGTCCCCACCGGACGCATGCTTGTTTTGAGAGAAGTGAACTCACCTTGGTTTGCTCGGTATGATTTATTACTTGTTCACACTTAAATAGTCACACCCTATGGTATTCAAGCACTCGTAATCAGTTTACGTTCAGTCTAGACATAATGTGCATACAAACTAGCATAGCAGTTATACAACTCATATAAGCCTACAATTCACATACATGTTTCGTAACAGTGCTCAGCAGTTAAGTGTGTCATACATTGCAACCAAATCATGTTTCCTTGATCATAGTTAATCATCATTAATGGTAAGTAATATGATTTATAACAATATAATCATTCCCCAACAAAGTCATGCATATAACTCAAGTTCCAACCTCAGACTGTCATAAACCATTCACTAGCGACGAAACCTCAGATGGCGAAACTCCAATGAGTTTCGTCGACCATGTGTGTGTGATGAAAGTCCAGTGAGTTTCATCGACCATGTGTGTGTGGCAAAAGTCCAATGAGTTTCGTGGGGATTGGACATTCGTCGACAAGCATAACAGTTAATACTATTTCCTTAATAACCAACACCCGTGATTTCAGCAAACAAGTTTATCGATTCCCAATCGGATCAAACGTTATGTTTCTAACAGTTACAGTTTATACTCATCAGTTTACATCATACACATAATTCAATCACCAGTAATTTCTAACCCTAAACATGCCAGTTTGTTCCAAATCATTACTAATCAACAGTTACCACTTGAATCATTATCCCTATTACTCGTTTACCAGAAATTAATATCAAGATTTATTGTTCACATCGAATCAAGCCGTCAAGTATATCATTAAACATAAGTGTCAAACAGTCCTAATTCTTCGATCTACGCACGAACAATCTATACATACATGAACCGTGTATTCACATAATCAATCTATCAAACCATATAAATCAGATTACGATGCACATTCTTAAATCACAATTATTCTCATGTTCTTGTAAATATCGATAGTTCATAGGATCCTATTCTGTTATAACACGTGCTCTAATCTAGTAATCGACAGGATTCTAACCGTACGTTTGTGCGTATACGATGATGCTGGAATGAGCGAGGGAGGAGTTCGAATGGAAAGGCTGTCGTTGAAGTGTAGGGAGAGGATGAGAGGAACTTAGGGTTTCTGTTTTACGTCTAAGCTGTTACGAGTATAAAACACATCAGACCTGGGCCGAGGCCCATGCTCGACGAAACCTGCCCAATGACGAAACACCTGTTTCGTCGGGCTTCATGTTGGCGAAACACCTCATGGTGACGAAACACCATTTGTTTTATTTATTATTATATATTTTTGTTAAATGAAGTTTAGTTTATATTCCTAACCAGTTCACAAGTTGTCCAATACTACCCAAACAATGACACAACATATCAATTACATAATAACTGTGCACAATTACAATGCAAACAGATCAAAACAAATTATGAAGACACAGCTGTGAAACAAGTGACGTGTCGAGGAAAGACCTTGAAAGCTTGGGTTATCACATCATCCCCAACTTGAAAGAAATTTCGTCCCGAAATTTGATAAGCAATCCAAAATCGACGAAGTGTCAAATCAGGGTGACTGTGGATTTTCCCTAGGTGCCACACAAAATCTTTCTGAGTTACTCCCCTCTGATAACAATTCATTCAGTGAAACTTCACGAAGAACAATTCTGAATATCCAAGAAAGCATATTAGCCATCTTTGATTTTTTTTTATTTTGGCGTTTTACAGTGAGTGGTATTTAGTAGTATTGGCGTTTTTTTTTGTTTGATCAAAATGGAAGTTGCTGAGACGTATCATTTTATAGGATGTCTTTTTGGTGCCTAAGTTAGGCGGTGGATTATTATAATAAAGTATTCGTCTTTTCAGTTACTGTTTGTAATTATTGTTTTTGATAAGTTTTATCTCTGAAGTCTGTAACACGTCCCATCTTTCAAGTTTGGCGTTTTAGATTCTAATATAATAAATTTTCCCTATCTTCAGTATTACTGATTTGTATCTACTGTTTCTAGTTACATTTTCAAGTTTGCTTTTTATTTTTATTTTTTGGGTTTTTTTATAATACTTTTTCAAAGTAATTTTATTATAGTTTGGGAGTTTTTTGGGACGTTTAACGAGATGATATCGTTTAAACAAGCATTTTTTTGCTGTTTTGGCGATTTTATTATATATGGCGTTTTTATTATATAACAATCAACTGAAAAGGAAAATAAAAAAAGAATACATAAACAATTGATCTTCCAAATCTTCACTATCACCAGTCTCTTTCTTCTTTTTTGAATCATGTTAACTGGCTGGTTCGACTTTCGTATGATTCATTTTGTTTTTTTGTTTTTCAAGTAGTTTTTTGTGTGGCTGTTTGGAAGCACACAGTCTGACATCAGCATCTTTTTCTTGAAGATTTGTCCATCTCATGCAGCAAAATGTTGTTGAGTTTAGACCCTTCAGCCAACAATCTTGAATTTCACAATCAACGATGTTTGATTTTTTAACTTTTTTGGCGTTTTACCGATAAAAAGAACGCCATGAAATAAGAGCACCTTAAACCTCAAAATTTGATCATGCTAAAATCAATAATGTTTTGCTGTATGAGATGGACAACATTGTTAATCCTCAGTTAAGAAAGATAACTGACAATGTTGTCCTCCCCATACAGCTAAACTTTATTGACAACAAACCTCAATAATGTTTTTGTATGTTTTGGCGTTATAAATTGGATGGAAGTTGAGGATAAGTCAATAAGATTTTACTCAATGAAATGGACAATATCCTCACTTAAGGATTTTGTCCATTTCATTGAGCGAAATCTTACAGACAACCAAACTGAATTTCAAAAAAACATTTTGGGTTAGAAGATATTTGATGTTTGGGTTTTTTGGCGTTTCTAAGGCGAATGGGATATATCAAATATGGTGTTTGGGTTTTTGTGTGTGTTTTTAATTGAAGGTCTGAGATGTTGTATATATAGGATTTTTTTTGGCGGGATTTTACTATAATTAAGTTTGGCGTTTTATATTTAATGACGTTTTTACTTTGAATGGTCTGTGATTTTTGTTTTTGGCGTTTTATTTCATGAGATGCGTTTTGTGTGGAGAAGTCAAAAGACCCTTTTACCCTTAATGAAGCGCGTCCACGTAATAAAATTGATGGTATTTATGAAAACGCCACCGCGCCAATCTAGTCCATAGTTTGTTTTGATCGGACGGTCGATAAGCGTTCTCACCATTTCAGAACTCTAAATAACTACAGAACTTTCAGAACTCCTAATAAACAATCATTTTATATATAGATTTTTGTATTTAGAATCTTTTTATCAACTATTATATGTATTTCTTTGATTACATACATGTTAAAAGTAGTTTACATGTGTGCAATAGCCAAATTATATATATGTGTCATAACTAATTACATATATGTAAAAAAACTAGTTTACATATGTGTAATTATAAACTAATTACAAATATATATATATATATATATATATATATATAGGGTCAGGATTTAGAGAAAACGGTGAAAAGTGTGAGAACAGTGAGAACCCTTATGAATCTTCCGATCAAAACAATCTATGGACTAGATTGGCGCGGTGGTGTTTTCGTAAATAACACGAATTCTATTGAGTGGACGCGCTTCATTAAGGGTAAAAAGGTCTTTACACTTCTATACCAAAACGCCAAAGTAATGAATAAAATGCCATTACTGGCCAAAACGCATCCATATATAAACAAAACATTCTCATACATAAGAACACACCCCCAACCTGAAAACGTCATATTTTCTACTATATAACATTCATCTTACAACGCCAAATGTCTCAACCCCCGCCCCCTATCTGTCCCGGGAACGGGAAGCCGCGAGACCAGTTTTGGTGGTATCATTTGTTTATCATTTTGGCAGCGAAAATTTCATCAGGACCGTAGTTAGGAAATGTTTATCAGAGTAAAACCACCATATTTTGTATAATAATCACATGGGTAAAACCCAAGTTTCTTATTACAACATGTTTATAGGGATAAACCCTATTTTATTGAATTTAAAACATCGTCTTTTAGGTAACTTTTATAACCACATTTTTCCAAGCCGTCAGTGCTCTCCAGCTGGGTTTCTTCTAATTTGGCTTTTACATTTTGTTACCTGAAACGCGTTTTAAAAACATTTGTCAGTGGGAAATACTGGTGACTGAATCCCAGCTTAATCAAGAAGATTTTTATCTATTAACACAGTATTGAGAGCTATCACATTGTTTATTTCTACACAATTACTCATTCAGTATTGTCAATCCTGACTGGTGGGTCATATTACACATTGGCTAACTCGTCGTCCAATGGTAACGTGCTCCACATTTTGTATACAAAACCCCAACATACCGGCAATAATTGAAGAACTACAAAGACTCAATCACTGCTTAATCACATTGTAAAACATTTAAGGTTTTGTAAAAACAATTTACAAAAAGGAGATTACTCGTATTGCTGACTTAGGTTTCTTCTAAGGTTTCCTGGTGATTATCTATAATTTACACAATGCACACGCGTTAGTATAATAACCCTTTATATTTACATTTGTTATACCCTCCCCGAGACGACATTCCAACGACTACATCGGGCAGAACCACGACAGCCGTTACGGAACCCTGGATCAATCGGGCAGCGTATCTAATACGTAACCGGGGTTATGATACTTACATCGGGGCAGAACTTCGTTAATTAGGGGGGTATTATACCCGAAAATTATGCCTACTATTCAGAAATTGAGAGAAAGAAAAGTGTGCGAGTGATCGGAGACTGAAGCCGATGCCCTCAATTTATAGGGCTGAATTTTGAGTTTTACGCGACCCGCGTAAGCTTCGGCTTGGGTCTACGCGGCCCAGGAGGGCTTGTAGACTAGGCCGTAGCCTTGCTGCGTCGACACATAGCCTCAACACGAGTCTGACACGTGGCGGCCTGGGGGCTCTCCTGAGATCTGAGTTGTCGCGGCCCGCGTAGGTCAAGGGGGTGGCTTACACGCCCCGCGAGAGACCTATTTTTCTTGTTTTTGTTTTATTTTTAATGATATATCGTATTTTGGGCTCGGTTTTCACATACGGGGTGTATTTTAGGACATATTGGAATATTTTATTATATTTTAGGGTGTCAGAAAAATTCAGGAAGGTTGTTATATCCTCCCCACCTTGTTTTAGAGCTCTTCCTTGAGATCTACTGGAATAGGTACGGATATTTCCTTTGCATTTCTGATTCAAGCTCCCATGTGTATTCTAGTTCTCTTTTGGAGTCCCATTTCACTTTGACCAGAACTAATCTTTTGTGCTTGAGGTTCTTAACTTTCCTGTCTTCAATCTGTAGAGGCTTCTCTACAAACTTTAACTGTTCATTTACCTCTATATCCTTAAGAGGTACTACGAGTGATTTATCAGCTAAACACTTGTTGAGATTAGATACATGAAATACATCATGTATTCCTGCCATTTCCTCTGGCAGTTGTAGCTGATAGGCTACAGATCCTATTCTTCTAATAATCTCAAAAGGTCTAACATACCTGGGGCTTAGCTTTCCCATTTTGATGAATCTTACC
The DNA here is from genome assembly GCA_030545235.1 of Helianthus tuberosus. Classification (NCBI taxonomy): domain Eukaryota; kingdom Viridiplantae; phylum Streptophyta; class Magnoliopsida; order Asterales; family Asteraceae; genus Helianthus; species Helianthus tuberosus. The sequence goes on along the minus strand of JARYGA010029504.1, from coordinate 23,525 downwards.
ACTCCTTTCCAAGGAGAGACTTCCAATAACACTTTATCTCCTACTTGAAATTCCAATGGCTTTCGTCTGTTATCAGCATAACTCTTTTGTCTATCACGTACGGCTTTCAGCCGTTCCTTGACTTGAATGATTTTGTATGTTGTTTCTTGTACTATCTCAGGTCCAGATAGTTGCTTTTCTCCTATTTCTGCCCAACAGACTAGTGTTCGGCACTTTCATCCATAAAGTGCTTCGAATGGTGCAGCATTGATACTTGTATGATAACTGTTATTATAAGAAAATTCTATCAATGGTAAATGATCGTCCCAATTACCTCCGAAATCAATTACACAAGCTCTAAGCATGTCTTCCATTGTCTGAATTGTCCTTTCGCTTTGTCCGTCCGTTTGAGGATGATAAGATGTGCTTAGATTCAACTTGGTTCCCATTGCTTTTTGGAAACTTGTCAAAAAATGAGAGGTAAAACGGCTATCCCTATCAGAAACAATTGATAGAGGAATTCCATGTAATAAAACTATTTCATTTACATATAATTTAGCTAACTGTTCCATACTGAAAGTTTCTTTCATTGGTAGGAAATGGGCTGATTTAGTTAGCCTGTCTACAATCACCCAGATTGTATCATTACCTTTTCTTGTTTTGGGTAATTTGGTAACAAAATCCATTGTTATCAATTCCCATTTCCATACAGGCATTTCTAACTGTTGCAATAAACCTGAGGGTTTCTGATGTTCAGCTTTAACTTGTGAACAAGTTAAACACTTTGCAACATATGCTGCTATATTCTTTTTCATTCCTATCCACCAGAAATTCTTCCTTAAGTCCTGATACATCTTATCACTTCCAGGATGCATCGTATACTTAGACTTATGGGCTTCTTCTAATATACGGTGGCGTAGGTTTCCTAATTTAGGTATCCACATTCTTTTCGTATGAAATCTCCAAATTCCATCTTTTCCTTGTTCTAATTCCTTAATCATTCCTTTTAGTTTCTCAGTATCATCCTTGATTACTGATTCTTGTGTTTTTCTAATCTGATCATTTAAATCTATTTGTAGATTTAACTTAAGAGAACGTACTCTTTTTGGCTTTTCATGATACTTTCGACTTAAAGCATCGGCTACTACATTGGCCTTTCCTGCATGATACTGGATATTACAGTCAAAATCACTAAGTATCTCCATCCAGCGTCTTTGTCTCATATTCAATTCCTTTTGCCCAAAAACATACCTTAAACTCTTATGGTCGGTGAATATGGTAAACTTACTACCATAAAGGTAATGTCTCCAAATTTTAAGGGTAAAAATTATAGCTCCTAATTCTAGGTCATGGGTTGAATAATTCTCTTCATGATTCTTAAGTTGTCTAGAAGCATAAGCTATAACATTTTGACGTTGCATTAATACACATCCATAACCTAACTTAGAAGCGTCACAATAGATTACAAAATCTCCAGTTCCTTCTGGTAACGCTAGTATGGGTGCATGGGTTAATCTTTGTTTAAGAATTCTAAAGGCTTCTTCTTGTTTTAGTCCCCATTCAAACTTAACAGATTTACAGGTTAACTTTGTTAAGGGAATGGCTATTCTAAAAAATTCTTGAATGAATCTTCTATAATAACCAGCCAATCCTAAGAAACTTCTAACCTCGGTTGGTGATTCAGGGGTTTTCCACTTGGTAATCGCCTCGATCTTGGTGGGATCTTCATGAATTCCTTCATGATTAACTAAATGTCCAAGAAATTGTACATGTTCTAACCAAAACTCACACTTCGAAAACTTAGCATAAAGCTTTTCTTTTCTTAGTAAACTTAGAAGTGCGTGCAGATGCTTTGCATGATCTTCCTTGCTTTTGGAATAAATAAGAATATCATCTATAAAGACAATTATGAATTTATCCAAATATGGCTTACATATTCGGTTCATCATGTCCATAAATGCAGCTGGGGCATTGGTTAAACCAAATGGCATGACAGTAAATTCATAATGGTCATACCTTGTTCTGAAAGCGGTCTTAGGAATGTCCTCTTCCTGTACCTTTAATTGATGATATCCTGACCTTAAATCGATTTTTGAGAAAAATTGTGCTCCTTGCAATTGATCAAACAGATCATCTATTCTTGGTAATGGATACCGATTCTTAATCGTGACCTTGTTCAATTCACGGTAGTCAATGCACATATGCATTGATCCGTCCTTCTTTTTAACGAATAATATCGATGCTCCCCATGGCGATGAGCTTCGCTGTATGAATCCCTTTTCCAATAGTTCATCTAATTGTTTCTTTAGTTCTTGCATTTCTGCGGGTGCCAAACGGTAAGGTGCTTTGGCAATTGGTGCGGTTCCTGGTATTAAGTGGATTCTAAATTCAACTTCCCTGTCTGGAGGTTGTCCTGGTAGCTCTTCTGGAAATACATCTGAAAACTGGGATACTACTGGAATATCCTTTAATTCTTTTCTTTTAGAGTTAGTGATTATAGAAATCAAATACACTAATGATCCTTTCCTTATATAACTTGCTGTTTTCATCACAGAGATGAACTTTATGGATTTAGAGGTTTTATTTCCTGTAATTGTGATCTTTTCACCCCTTGGTGAATTTACTTGAATTGACTTTTGATCACATAAAATACTGGCTTTATTGGCTATTAACCAATCCATTCCTAATACAACATCAAATCCTGCCAGATTCATTGGGTAAAGGTTTGCAATAAATTTCTGATTTAAAATTTCTATTCTTGCTCCCTGCAAGATTTCAGAAATCCTAATGTTTCCCCATTTGCGGTCTCTACTAAACATTCTTGTGGGAGTTTAGTTAATGATTGATTAAGAAGTTTGCAAAATGAAGTATTAATAAAACTTTGGTTCGTACCAGAGTCAAATAATACTTTAGCAAAAACATCATTAACTAAAAACGTACCAGTGATCACATCGGGGATCATCTTTGCTTCTTCTGCAGTCAGAACAAATGCTCTAGCATTTTTTGTATTCTTGGTGTTCGTAGCTGGAGCTAGCTTTGGACAGTTAGGCTTGATATGACCTTGTTCTCCGCAGTTGTAGCATATCCTGTTGTTAGGCTTTTTCCTGCAGTCTTCCTCCTTGTGTTCAGATATTTTGCAAAAGTTACAGTATATAGAGCATCTTCCTGAATGCTTTCTTTTGCAATACTTACAGTAGGGTGCAGAGGTAGAACCTACATTTCTCCCACGGTTAGAATTTCCAGAACGGAATTCCTGGGTAAGCTTTTGGGTTAGGTTTCTCCTTTGATCCTCTTCTCGAGTACCGACTAATTTATCTGTCAAGGTGTTGGCTAGTTCTACTGCTTCTTCTATGGTTTGAGGTCTAGCTACCTTGACTACATGTCTAATCTCTCCAATTAATCCCCAGATGTAACGGGAGATTAATACTGGTTCAGGTGAAGCAAGGGTTGGTACTATTCTAGCATATTCAAAGAATAATGTAGTATAACCCTTACTATCTATCCCAATCATCCTAAGATTTAGAAATTTGTTTGCTATCTGTTCTTTTTAATTAGGAGGGCAGAATTTCCTTTCTACCATGTTTTTAAACTCCTCCCATTCCATATTGTAAGTTCTATCACTTCCCCTAGACTGGAGGATAGTGTTCAACCATTCTAGTGCTGAATTCTTAAACAGATTGGAAGCAAACATTATCTTATCCTCTTCCGCACATTTACTTATCTTAAGACTGCCTCAGTCTTTTCTATCCAGCGTAGAGATGCAATGGCCCCTTCATTGCCCGAGAATTCCATTGGTTTACAAGACTAGAATTCTTTATAAGAACAACCGTAAGACACGGTTCTTCTTCTTTTGGGAATGGGCACTTGAAGTACGAGTCCATTGTTCACGCTGTTTTCAGGTTCAGAAGGTCATTTGCTATCACGGTTACTTTTATTTTCCGCTTCCTTAACCGTTTTGATAATATATGGCATCGCATCTATTATCCCTTGTGCCACTATATGTTGCATGGCACTGTTATCCACTTGGTTTCCATTATTGTTGTTGTTCGGATTTTCATTATCCGGGTTAATGTTACTCTGGTTATCATTATTCTGGTTTTCTTGATTTACTTCGTCGTCCATCTGAATTTTAAACATTTATCAGTTATTAATATCACAAAATAGTTAATAATTTAGGCAACAATTACACAACACACATATTGGTCAAAAGCGTCGAGCACTGCGACTTACTCTTTTCTATTATAGTATGCGTCAAATACATACTAAGACTGGAATTAAAATTACAATACTATTATGCATTTCTAACCATGAAATGGTCTATACTACATCATATATTATTATTACACACACACACACATATATATATATATATATTATATTTTTTTTTCATACAAACATATTATATATTATTATATTATTATTATTATTATTACTAACTCCACCATCACATTCACTTGTCTGGATTCATCCAGTAATCCATATTGCGCTCGTCGTACTTCCAGACGAGTCGCTCTCCTACCTGCCTCATCCTCTCACTACTCTCTAAAATCTCTTCTCCGAAAGTCCGGAGCTCATGCACATTTTATGCACTCATTGGGGGTGCAGGTGTTGGTACTGGGTCTGGGTACTGGGGCATGGGATTCTCCTGAGGGTACGGATTCTCTAAGATCTCCCTAATGTATTCATCGTTATCGTAGTAGTAGGGATCTAGAGGGTCCAGACCTGGATAGGCTGCTAAGTTTGGCATGGGTTCGTCGTTTAGGTGGTAGCGTGGCACATAATCCCTATGATCATCGAACCATGGATCATAATCTGGATCTAAGGGATTAGGGACTGGTATCCTAGGTATCTCCTCAGGGTTGAAATCAGGCATTTCTACTTGATTTTCGAGGTTGTTTTCTATCTCCATCGGCTGCGTGGGGAATAAAGGTAAGAGTTGTGGGGCTACTAGTTGTTCCAGGTTTGGGTCGGCAGCTGTTGTTGCTAGGATATGAAAATTAGATAAGCTCCTATTAAGCATATCCTGTGTATGGGCATCTGACTCTCGCTTAGCGGCTGCTAGGACTCTCTGCTGTTGCAACTTTCGCATTCTTTTCCTACGCTCGAATGCTCCCTTACTGAACCATCCTCTCTTTTTCTGAGGGAATGGCTCTTCAGACTAAGCCTTAAAGATAAACATCCCTTCTTCCTGGTCAGCTGAATACACAGAGAGGGCAGGCTGGGAAGAGGTACCTTCACTCCTAGGTGAATCAGACAACTCACGATACGCGTCTGAGGGTCCTTGATCACTCATAATGTAAACTAACAAATAGTCAAATAACACACAACAATAAAATACAATTATGCACGTATTTCCATAATTAATTTCCTAACAAATTAAATAATATATTGGTGTCAGCAGAACACTTCTGTGGCTGAATCAGTGGCTTAGCTCTGATACCACCTTCTGTCGCAACCCCCGCCCCCTATCTGTCCCGAGAACGGGCGGCCGCGAGACCAGTTTTGGTGGTATCATTTGTTTATCATTTTGGCAGCGGAAATTTCATCAGGACCGTAGTTAGGAAATGTTTATCAGAGTAAAACCACCATATTTTGTATTAATAATCACATGGGTAAAACCCAAGTTTCTTATTACAACATGTTTATAAGGATAAACCCTATTTTATTGAATTTAAAACATCGTCTTTTAGGTAACTTTTATAGCCACATTTTTCCAAGCCGTCAGTGCTCTCCAGCTGGCTTTCTTCTAATTTGGCTTTTACATTTTGTTATCTGAAACGCGTTTTAAAAACATTTGTCAGTGGGAAATACTGGTGAGTGAATCCCAATTTAATCAAGAAGATTTTTATCTATTAACATAGTATTGAGAGCTATCACATTGTTTATTTCTACACAATTACTCATTCAGTATTGTTAGGAAATTTTATTGTATTTGTTGTTAAAAATAGTTTAAGGTACTTAGAATTAATTCCGTCAACACGAACCGACCGACGAACCGTCCCAGAAGCACTAAATATTGAAGCTTCTAAATTCTTTGATGAAAGATCACGACAAGGTTTCAAGACTTCAAAATGTCAGCGTGAAATTATGGAGTATACAAGATATATAGTCAAAGAATTGTGTTAATAAGATAATATATCTTATTAACACATTAAATATTTTCTATGAAAAAGGCTTCAAAAGAAAAGATTCATATGGGAAAAAGCAAGAAAGAAACATTCTGGTAAAAAGAAATCTTTTCCTTTTGTAGAGAAAAAGAATCTTTTCCTTTAGAAAAGAAATCACCAGAAAAGGAAAAGGAATCTTTTCCTTTTGATAAAGCATTTCATCAGAAAATATATATTCTCAAATGTTGAAGGATTCATCAGAAAAGTAAAGGAACAAGTTGATGACAAAAGAAGATAAGCCACATTAAAATAATGAATGGGCACAAATACCAACTTTCCATCATCCAATCACATTTGAGATATGATCTTGAATTTCTCTATATATACATGATTCCTACGAAGGAATTAAGTGTGCTTTGTAAAGTTATATTTCAATATAGAGTTTTTCTTGAGAGTTTACCCCCTGGTTTGGCCCAGGGGGTGACATTTAGATTCGAGTTTATTCTCGGATCGACCCCTTCTTCTTTGTTTAATAAGAATTAACCATTGAAGATATATCGCTCTCATTGTCCCTATTTTTATTCTTTATATGTTTATACACTTCACAAACACCCATCTCAACGAGCGAAGAAAGTCGCACCGTTCGAACAGGGCCGTCAAAGGGGACCAACAAGTGGTATCAGAGCAGATTGGATAAATTATTTCCAAGATCCCTTGCTCCTGTGAGAGAGACGTATATTCTTGATCTGTTAAAGGTAAAAAGAAATTTTTTTTGCAGATTCAAAAAAAAAAAAAAAATAAAGTATGTAGTACAGTTATTATTTTTTTTCTGTTATTTTCATTACTTTTATTATTGCTTTTATTAGTATATTATTATTATTATTATTATTATTATTATTATTATTATCTCTATTAGTATTTTTTTTTGTATAAAAAGAGGTGTAGAAAAAGGATATTAAAACACAAAAAAAAAGGAGTTAAACAAAGATAAATGAACTTTAGTTTATCAGAAAGAAAAATTTTGACATCTAAAAAGAGAGTTTCTGATAAAAGAAAGTTTGTTCGTATCTTATTTCATGAAATAACTCCAAATTCTGGTTAGTTAATCTTCAAAAAAAAGGAATGATAATGATAAAAAGAGATTAAAAAAAAACTGTGTGAAACTTTAGAAAACATACTCATACTTATTATCTTTTAAAAAGTTTTCACAAAATATTCCTTGAAGAAAAGAACATGTACTTAGACTTACATCAGAAAAATATGTGTAAGTAATATCTCTTTTCCTTACTTATTCCCTCTCATCTCAAAAAAAAAATAAAAAAATTTCGGATTTTCTGATGCGTTCGTCAGATTTTCTGATGATTTCTGATGCGTTCGTCAGATTTTCTGTTAAAAAAAAACTTTTTTCAGATTTTCTGATTATTTTATCAGAAATGTCACTAGATTGATCAGAAAACATCAGAAATTCTGTTAAAAAAAACATTTTTTTTCAGATTTTCTGATTATTTTATCAGAAATGTCATCAGATTGATCAGAAAACATCAGAAATTTTGTTAAAAAAAAACTTTTTTCAGATTTTCTGATTATTTCATCAGAAATTCATCAGAATATATCAGATTCCATCAGAAATTCTGTAAAAAAAAAACGTTTTTTTTCGGTTTTATCATAAATTTCATCAGATTTATCAGAAATTTTGATCCGAAAAAAAAAACCTCGACGGTTCAAGATCGTTTTTTATAGCTTGCATAATTCATTATTTTTTGAAGCCTCATCAATCGACAGCCTAAACACTTATCCTATATTGGTTAGAAGACACTTATATCCTAGTTGGTAGGGATACAAGATATAATGCTTACATTTAGGTGGAAGTATAAATCGAGGTGAAGAATTATAACGACAAATGAAATATAATCAGATGATCATCCATAAAAAGTCGAATGTTTGCCAAATAAACTTTCATGCCAATGAAGATACAGTCAACGAATATCACTAAAAAGATGCCTACATGATAACGTGCCAATAAGAAAAGAAATATACATCTTCAGCAAGTTTATTTGTTATTTCTAAGTATAAATGCATTGATTGTATTTTTAACAACAAATAGGGGGTGACTGTTAGGAAACTTTATTATATTTGCTGTTAAAAATAGTTTAAGGTACTTAGAATTAATTCCGTCAACACGAACCGACCGACGAACCGTCCCATAAGCACTAAATATTGAAGCTTCTAAATTCTTTGATGAAAGATCACGACAAGGTTTCAAGACTTCAAAATGTCAGCGTGACACTATGGCGTATACAAGATATATAGTCAAAGAATTGTGTTAATAAGATAATATATCTTATTAACACATTAAATATTTTCTATGAAAAAGGCTTCAAAAGAAAAGATTCATATAGGAAAAAGCAAGAAAGAAACATTCTGGTAAAAAGGAATCTTTTCCTTTTGTAGAGAAAATGAATCTTTTCCTTTAGAAAAGAAATCACCAGAAAAGGAAAAGGAATCTTTTCCTTTTGATAAAGCATTTCATCAGAAAATATATATTCTCAAATGTTGAAGGATTCATCAGAAAAGTAAGGAACAAGTTGATGACAAAAGAAGATAAGCCACATTAAAATAATAGATGGGCACACATACCAACTTTCCGTCATCCAATCACATTTGAGATATGATCTTGAATTTCTCTATATATACATGATTCCTACGAAGGAATTAAGTGTGCTTTGTAAAGTTATATTTCAATACAGAGTTTTTCTTGAGAGTTTACCCCCTGGTTTGGCCCAGGGGGTGACATTTAGATTCGAGTTTATTCTCGGATCGACCCCTTCTTTTTTGTTTAATAAGAATTAACCATTCAAGATATATCGCTCTCATTGTCCCTATTTTTATTCTTTATATGTTTATACACTTCACAAACACCCATCTCAACGAGCGAAGAAAGTCGCACCGTTCGAACAGGGCCGTCAAAGGGGACCAACAAGTATTGTCAATCCTGACTGGTGGGTCGTATTACACATTGGCTAACTCGTCGTCCAATGGTAACGTGTTCCACATTTTGTATACAAAACCCCAACATACCGGCAGTAATTGAAAAACTACAAAAACTCAATCACTGCTTAATCACATTGTAAAACATTTAAGGTTTTGTAAAAACAATTTACAAAAAGTAGATTACTCACATTACTGACTTAGGTTTCTTCTAAGGTTTCCTGGTGATTATCTATAATTTACACAATACACACGCGTTAGTATAATAACCCTTTATATTTACATTAGTTATACCCTCCCCGAGACGGCATTCCAACGACTACGTCGGGCAGAACCACGACAGCCATTACGGAACCCTGGATCAATCGGGCAGCGTATCTAATACGTAACCGGGGTTATGATACTTACATCGGGGCAGAACTTCGTTAATTAGGGGGTATTATATCCGAAAATTATGCCTACTATTCAGAAATTGAGAGAAAGAAAAGTGTGTGAGCGATCGGAGACTGAAGCCGATGCCCTCAATTTATAGGGCCGAATTTCGAGTTTTACGCGGCCCGCGTAAGCTTCGGCTTGGGTCTACGCGGCCCGTGAGGGCTTGTAGACTAGGCCGTAGCCTTGCTGTGTCGACACGTAGCCTCAACACGAGTCCGACACGTGGCGGCCTGGGGGCTCGCCTGAGATTTGAGTTGTCGCGGCCCGCGTAGGTCAAGGGGGTGGCTTACGCGCTCGCGAGAGACCTATTTTTCTTGTTTTTATTTTATTTTTAATGATATATCATATTTTGGGCTCGGTTTTCACATACGGGGTGTATTTCAGGACATATTGGAATATTTTATTATATTTTAGGGTGTCAGAAAAATTCAGGAGGGTTGTTATACCAAAAATTCCAAAACATCAAGCACACCTACTCAAAAAACGCCACATTTTACTATATACCAATCATCTTAGAAAACGCCAAATCTCTCAAATATCAAAAATTTCCAAAAAATAGACGTTTCTTTCAGATACACTATTTCCTCAGTAAAACGCCAAAAATGCCAAAAATCGTTTCTTGTATATTCAATATTATTCTACGAAAAGTTTCGGAGAATGCATTCTTTCCTGAGGTGCTGTGACTCAAATAACATTTTGCTGAATGAGATGGACAAAACTTCAAGAAAAAGATACTGGTGTCAGACTTATGTCAGTTTTTGTGTTTTGTTATTGATGAATAATATAATGGCATGAATAGACAAATGTCACTGATGAGTGGTTTGAAGATACATATTCAAACAAAAAACTCATGTCATATTGTCTTTCCAAACGGCCACAAAAATACAAGCATGACAAAGCCAAACCACCAGTGAACATGTTTCAAAGAAGAAAAGAGACTGATGACAGTGAAGATTTGGAAGATGAATTGTTTCTACTTTTCAGGTTTTTAATTTTCCTTTTATGTTGTTTGTAATGTATTTTTCGACCAAGAATAAAAAAGTTTAATAAAGAGCCAAAAAGTCATAAAGATTGGGAAACGCCATAATGCAGTAAAACGCCATAATGCAGTAAGACGCCAAAAACTCCCAACCTATAATAAAAGTAATTTGGAGAAGTATTATTAAAAGCTAAAAATGAAAAAAAAAAAAAACGCCAAAAACTACTTAAAGCCATTAAAAAACGCCAAACTTGGAAGATGGAATGTCTATGACCATAAAAACTCATAAAAAGCTGAACAAAAACAGTAAAAAATACACACAGTAACTGAAAAGATGGCTACTTTATTAATATAATTTATTATGAATAAAAATCCCGCCTAAACTACGCGCCAAAAACATCCTATAAGAGAGACGGCTCTGCACAATCAACTGACCACACCACCAAAAATAAACGCCATCTTTCCAACAAACCATTCACTTTAAAACGCCAAAAAGATACTTAAAAAAGCCACATATGTGGAACCTAATTTCTTCTATATTGGGTATTGTTCTGAATGAAGTTTCACTGAAGGGATTCTACTCTGAGGTGGGTATCTCTATAAGCTTTTGCTGAATGAGATGGACAAATATTCATGAAAAAACGAAGTAAAAGACACTTTTACCCCTTAATGAAGACGGGCGTTATGTAGGAAAATAAGGATCTACATAAGGTATTCAAAACAGGTTCAAAACGCCAAAAAGGTTAAAGTAGAATAGGCTGATGACAGTGAAGATTTGGAAGAGAAATTAGATTACATTTTTTTTTCAATTTCTATTGTTTGTTATCTAATTCTCTGATTTTATTATCTAATTCTCTACTAACAAAAATTTTTAATATAAAACGCCAAAAACACCAAAACGCCTGATAGTGTGAAAACTGAGAGAACGGATGCTAGCAAAGCATAATGTTGCTATAAAACACCAAAAACGCCAAACAATGTATTACTGAAAAATCAACACTAATTCACAGATGAAATTGAACGAAACAGTAATTGCTAAACAGTAAAATGAAGAGACGGTAACATTATTGCCAACATTTATTATACTAAAAGCCACTACATGGAAAACTGAATTTATTTATCTTTTCAAAACGCCATAATTGTCTGTCACATTATAGACCTGTATCCTATTTTGATGTAATAAACATCAAGAAAATTACTGATGTTTTTTACATCATAGACATGCATCCTGATTTTAAAACAATAAAAACGCCAAAACATACTTAAAACGCCAAAATGTTTACTATGATCCTGATCTACAAACAATAAAACGCCGAGCATTTATTAAACGCCAAAAAAATGGAAACGGGATGTGACACGCGTTTAAAAAAAGAAATATGAAAGGACAAAAAAGCCCATCCGCCCTTCTCTATGCTGCGTGACACGTGTTGGGCCAGGATGCGTTCTCACCGTTCTCACACTTTTGAGCGTTTTCTCCTGATCCCGTTTATATATATATATATATATAGAGAGAGAGAGAGAGGAGGAGGAGGAGTTGGGTAGAAAGTGGGGTTTTCCTAGAAAGTCTAGGAAGCAATAAGAATGTGACACGTGGCATGGAGGGATTTTAACTAAAAGGGCACTTGTGTAATTTGACATTTTATTTTATTTTTGGAATTTTATCTCTCATTAACTAACAATGTCTATAATTATGGAAACTGTTTCTCCAAGATTTTTTGTATTTCGCAACCTTCTCCTTCTTCGTCTTCGTCATCGTCAAACACTTCTTCATCTCCACCATCTCCGAGTTCATCATCACCATTCAAATACTGTTCGTATCATCTCCGTTTTCTTGACGATGTGTTTTAACAACAAGCAAATTAATACAGTTGTGTTTTAGTAGCAAGCAGATTCATACAGTTGTGTTTTAACAGCAAGCAGATTCATACAGTTGTGTTTTAGCATTCAGATTCATACAGTTGTGTTTTAACAGCAAGGAGATTTATACAGTTGTGTTTTAGCATTCAGATTCACACAGTTGTGTTTTAACAGCAAGCAGATTCATACAGTTGTGCTTTAACAGCAAGCAGATTCATACAGTTGTGTTTTAGCATTCAGATTCATACAGTTGTGTTTTAACAGCAAGCAGATTCATACAATTGTGTTTTAGCATTCAGATTCATACAGTTGTGTTTTAACAGCAAGCAGATTCATACGCTGTGTTTTACCATCCATGCTGGTAATGCTGGAGGATTTCTTGACGCTGTGTTTTAACAGCAAGCAGATTAGCAAGCAGATTAATACGATGTGTTTTCTTGATGTGTTTCTTCATGAAGGATAGAAAGAAGAGAGAGAAAGGGAGAGAGAGACAGAGAGAGAAAAAAAATCGCATGAAATGTGTGGTGGTTATGGAATGACAATTATTTCCATATTTAAAACAAGCTAAATGACATATCTACCCCTGATTAATTAAATAATCCTATTTTTAAGAAACACATATTACCAAAATGCCACCAAGATGATCTCAACCATTAAACACACCCATTGGATGGCCCAGATCGCTTCCTAGACTTTCTAGGAAAAACACACTTTTCGTAGGATCCCCACTATATATATATATATATATATACTATATATAAAAGCATATTAGAAGGGCTTCTTAAGGTCATTGAAATTCCCTTAAAACACTCCTAAAGCATAATGTACAAGTCTTTTAAACATCAAAAAACATCACTTTCCACTTATACCCTTCTACTTAAAAAAAAAACACGGGATACATCAGCTCACATTCATTTCAAAACATTTCAAAATCCCGCTTCCCTGCTCCTCTCTCTCTCTCTCTGGCGATTCCAGATCTGGATCTAGGGTTTTTCTCCAAGGCGATTCAAGATCTACCTTTCTCATTAACATCAGATCGATAAAAAATCTCAATGCATTCTCCATTCTGATCTAGCCTTTCACCGGAGACTCAGAGACCCCAATTGCAGCCACCACCGCCGTTCGCAACCACCACAACCGCTCGGAACAACAACCACCGTAAGTCCTCTCAATTTCTCACACTGATTCAAAAAATTTCTTACTTATGTGTCATATCCTGCTACGTGACATTTGCAGAAGAGCCGGTGTTCTGCGTGTGGGTATCCTGCTGCTCTTTGATTCAAAAAATTAGGGTTTTTGGTTATTTATTAGGCTATATTTTGCTGTGTGTAAATCTTGGTCTGTTTGTTGTATTTTGGATGGATAATTTTAGGTTATTCTCTGGTGTTTTTTAGGTCAAAAAATGTTTTTTTAAGTTTGGTTTGTGTTAGGGTTTTTTATTAACTTTTTTAGGCTTTGTGTATTTGTTTTTTTAATCTTTGTAATAATTTTAAACCGTGAAACCAAAGCGAAGCCAAAGTTTGGTTTCATTCTGATTGTTCTAAGATTGCTTTTGGTTTACAATGTTCGAAAACATTACTAACTGTTTAAGATTTGATTAAGCAACCATTAAAACTTATAGCGTTGACCACTACAATATTTATTTATGATTTATTTTTTCAAGAATTAGCAAATGATGAGGGTGCAAAAATAGCAGACTATTTTGATGTAATTGCTGGGACAAGCACCGGTGGTCTCATAAATGCCATGTTAACGGCTCCAAATGAAAACAAGCGACCTTTGTTTTCGACTAAAGAAATTAAAGACTTCTACGGTTCTACCATCGAAAGAGCCACAAGATCTTTCATCAAGATTGGTAATATATATTCAAAATATATAATTATTATGTACATTTAAAACTATTTAAATTTTTACCGAAGTTACTATTAAAACATTATTTAAAAGGTGAAATTGGAATTTAGACGAGAATTGGCTATTGTGATGACTGGCAAAAATCGTCGCAAATAGTTTTCTGACGGAACTCTTTTGCACGTGTATTAGCAACGTTGTATATTCTGTAGCAGTAATCTCTTATTTTGCGATAACTCGTTGGTCGTGAAGTAGAAATGAAATTTAAATTCGTTGCTATTTTAATATGTATTATCATTTAAAAGACGTGGTTGGGGACTCGAAGGTGAGTTGTGATATAGAAATGGCGTGACCTGATATCACCACATTTTATTAGGGCTCACCATTTCTTATTACTCCTGCAACCACAGAAATTACGTTCAACTTGGAGGTGCTTGATCATGGTCGAAACGGGTTGGGTCATTCGAAGCGTGTTTCTGTAATGATGAGTAACAAACTCAGTTGTATTCATACACTTGTCCAAATCATTTGCCATGATCACAAAGGTCGATTATATGATATAATGTGATTTGCATCTTGGTATAACCGGCTAGCCTTCTCAGCTCCTTAAATATGTTTTTAATATAGTTAACAATAACAATTTTGACCCATTCACTTGTGTGTTGGTTGCTTCTCGCTCCAGGTCATGCTAATGTGTTAAATTGTTAAGAATTTTAAAAGAAATTAGCTAAAAAAGGAAACGGATCAGGAGTTGCTCATGCATAATTATAACAACTTTGCTATTATGTAATACAAATAAGTAATTATATATTTGTGCGGGTGGTCTTGAGTTTAAAATTGAGTTTTAATGTATTTATATGCAGGGTCTGTGAATGGTTCCAACTGCAAGGAATTGGGAGGGCTAAGAAATGTTGATGGTTTCATAGTTGGTGGAGCCTCTCTCAAGGTAAATTATATCATTATTGATATTTGTTTCTTAGTTTATAGTTTTTACTTTTTAGGTAATTTGTATATGAAACCCGAATTCACTGTTTCATCAAGGCTGCTAAAGTGAAGAACAGTATATGAGTTTTAAATCACCAGTCTTGCAAAAATGCTAGAAAAGAAAAGAAAAGAAAAGAACAGCATAAATCTACACATTATAAGACATCTACATATTAGTGAACTTGGTGCTATTATTTGGTTTCATTTAAATTCATGTTAAGGTTAGTTAATTGGCATATTACTGTTACCCAACTTGACCCTGTGACACATCTGTTTCCTATCTTTATTTGTATTAGCCTAATTTTTTGGCTTGGTGATTTGGTGGCTGCAGCCAAAACTAAGGGATATGCCCAGTGAGGTTCTAGAAGAGGAGGGTTGGGCTCTTGTGTATGACAAATCTGGATAAACCGAGTACCAGGAACTTATGCAAAGCTAAAGACAAATCTGGATAAACCGAGTACCAAAGACAAATCTGTTTAACCATCTTATTTTACCCTTCTACAGCAGAAAGAACACATTTTTATAGTCCTTTTGCTTCAAGATTGCTAAGTAGAGGTCGTAAAATGAGTGGGCCTGTTTGGCATTATCAGGTCGCCTCAACTTATTCCACATATAACTTAACTTTGTATAGTAGTTAATATATATCCTTACATAGTGCTCGGTCATACTGATGGAGCTCCGTTAGTTGACACACAAGATCTAAAATTTGACGCTAGCTTGTTATATTCAGTGGTTCAGCGGGGAAAGAGTCTAAACCATCAAAAGAAGTTGAGCTTTTAACAGCAGTAACTGAGAACGAGGAACAAGCGACAGAGTGCAGTGCTTTAGAAGATGGTGGCAAAGATAATAAAACTGAATCTGTTACGTCAGAAAATGAAGTTTTAGTTGAACAGAAGGTTTGAATCTCTTTGCTCTTGGTTTCTGTATCTTGCTGCGGCATTTAGTATGTATGAAGTTTCTTTCTTATCTTGACTATCTGATGTGTTTATGTGCAGACTGAAGAAACAGTTCCTGCAATCAATGAATGAGGTTAGACTTGTTATGCCACAACAATGTGAGTTGAAATGGGTTGAATTGGGTGGCACAAAATTTATTGAATTGTGGTGTCACTACTTGTGGGTTGCTACTGAGTGCCCCCTCCACCTTTATAGATTCATTGAATCACTTACTCAAAATTTTTCACATAAATAATATCTATACATGCAATATATACAGCCTAAAATGTACAACGTCGCACAAAACCTTCACCTACAAGAAACATGCCTCAATGCAGCTCTTTCGTGAGCTTCACGTGTCTTTTGTACACTGTGCCTCATCAAGACACCAAGTCAGAAGCGAGGTTGTCTCACGTGTAGAAGCGCTTTTTAAAACCCAGATTCATATGTATAATTTTGATCCAACAACTGTTTCTTAGAGAGTGTGTGGATTTGCAGAGGCGGTGTTGTTGCTAAAGATGAGGATGGTAAATACATTATAGCATCAGAATGGCTAAATGTTCATGGACCCGGTGACAGAACCCTCTGGTGACAGAACTCTTACTCAAGGTTTAAAGGTAACTATTTCGATCAAACTATTAATTGATAGAAGGTTTGTGGATTTGCATTTTGGGACCGATTATCCTATTACTTTGACTTGATGTCTCAATGATCAGTTTTCTAAGTTTGGTAAACATATTATGGTTTCAATTATATTATATGATGATGATTTAAGAGTAATTAGTTTTATAACGGCTTCAATAAAACGCATATCCAAACACCACCCTTTATGATGCATATCAATCGGAAGTTCTAATTTTGGTCAGTGACAAATCTTGAGAATTTGAAAACTGACATCTTACTCTTGAGATTAAATTTCATTTTTATAATCAAAATGAAATAATTCAAAATCGTTAAAATCACGGAAAAACCATCAAAGTTAAAATCAAGGCTCTGGATGAGGGACATGAGCCTGTTTTGTGGTTTTCATCCATATTTTAGCGCCCTTAACTCCAGAAGTATCGAAAGTTATGCATTTTTTTAAATTGGACCCTTTTCTAGCTCATTTGTTTTCATCCCGTTGCTCCAAATATGAGTCACCCTATTCTTGTATCAGCACAAAAACACCTTGTGTGTCTTAAAATTTAGACACTTGTAGCTGAATATACATATTGTTTTCATGCGTTATGTATTGTTATATGTGTATCTATGTTGTCAAAAGCTCAAAAAGCGTGCGCCTAGGCGCAGCGAGGCCCACCCGGTAGTAGCCTAGGCGCAAAAACACGAAACCGAGGCATGCAAAAACTGCCTCACGCGGACCCGGGTTTTTCGGAGCTGCATTCGTGTCCGCGGGACGTGCGGGCACACACGAGTTCAACCAAACTCCAGCTCAAAAACTCATTTTTTCTTAAAAAAGCCCATGCTTTTTTTGCGCCTTGCGCCTAGGCTCCGAGCGAGGCCGTTGCGCCTCGCCCGCGCCTTGCGTCTTTGACAACATAGATCTGTATGTGATTTGTATGCATGAAACTTTCAGGGAGATCCTACATACCTTATAGTTGAAAACAACACAAGTCTTGCAAAATATGGGATTAATGCGGCATGCACCCAGCTGGGGTGCATTGTGCCCTGGAACACAGTCGAGAAGAAGTTCATGTGTCCGTGCCATAGTTCCCAATACAATAACGAGGGCACTGTTATTAAAGGTCCTGCTCATCTGGTAAGTATTTTCTCCAAAAGAAAGCAATTATATTTACAAGCTTTTATTGATGAGGAATACGGCGTGTTGACAGTCTTTGGAATTGGCTAATGTGGACATCGAAGACGACATAGTGGTGTTTGGTCCATGGACAGGAACCGATTCTAGAACCGGTGATGCTCCATGGTTGTCTTAGAAATACGTTTAGCATTTGTAGCATGTGTTTGTGTTGTTTTAGCTTGTGTTTTTCAGTTTTGAAATAGTAAAAGTGATATAAACAGATAGGGTATGGGGCATGAAAAGTTTAGAACTCTAAACCAGAAGGTGATAGTTGCAGTTGCAGGTCCTAGATTTCTTACCAGGTTATAACTTTTCTTTTTTTGGGATTCATTAAAATAACCCGGTTTTATGTTTTTTAGAGTGATTCATGATCTCTAGAAAATAACAGACCTCACTTTAAACACTTAAACAGACATATATGCTTGTTCGGTAAGAAAATGAACGTGTCCGTTTTTGTTTGTTAAAGTTTAACTCAAAACGAGTTTCTCGATAATATCTCTGTTCAATATGTGTTTAAGCCTTGTCATTTTGTACTTTAAATCTATAATTATGATTCGAATAGGCCTAAATCTTATGCTTAAAGCCTTTAAACTTATATATGACCATGAGCCACATTTAAGACAATACGAGTTAATCACACGGATTCTATGACATGATTGAATTGTGGTTCAAAACTTACAGATTTGGTCCACACTTCTGACGTATTTTTTCTTTGTATTTTTTAGAAAACAAGAGTGGTGCCACATGTCATTTTCACACTCCTACTTATAAGGACCAAAATATTTTAGTACCAAAATGCTCTTTCTTCCTACTTATAAATAGTGACACATGTCATCTTTACAATCCTTTTTAGGCTACTTATGCAAAACCCACTTTTTAGTGGATCCTTCCCCTATGATAATACATTAAAAATGGTTTAAGTATGGAAAATCTGGGGTGCATGAAAGTTTATAACGTATAGTCACGCATCCGTATCATGTGTCGTGTTATGATTAGTACATCGTTGAATACACTCATACCCCACCATCTTGAAGGACTTGCTCGGCGCTTATTTACGATTCTAATGATAAACTAAATAAAAACAAGTAGTACATTGTAAATTGTCATCGCCGCCGCCGCATCGCGCAGGTTTACCACTAGAGATATATTTATTTACCCACCAGTGCCAACATATACGAATAAGAAAACAAACTTAAGTACTATACAATATATCACGAGACGACTGATAAACTAACGGTAAACGAGTATCCTATTGTAAATCGGATCTCCCACCGCATCGCGCGGGTAAATGGCTAGTATATATATATATATATATATATATATATATATATATATATATATGTATGTTTCGTATTCGATAAACTTATGCTTTGTACACTTGGAGAAAAACATGTATTATGGTACATTGATTGTTGTGTTTTGAAAATATATCGACAAATTGCGTTGTCGGGATCGTCCAAAAACAGAGGAAACTTTGCCCGTTTTTCATAAAAATCCGTAAAACGAAACGTTTTTGATTATAAAAATGAAACCTATCGGATTCAAGTAATATTTATAAAAATAAATATAAATGTATATTTATTTTGACGAACTTTATAATTCACAAAAACATGTCGATAACGTTTTCTATAAGCGTGTTTACAAGAAAACAAAACTCGGAAAGCTTTTATAAAATAAAAATAATTATTTATATTTATTTAAAACATCAAAAACACAGAAATTCTTTTATAAAATAAATATAATTATTTATATTTATTTCAAATGTAAAAAAAACTGGTAATTCATTTATAAAATAAATATATTTATTTATATTTATTTCAAACGACAAAAACTCAGTAATTCTTTTATAAAATAAATATAATTATTTATATTTATTTCAAACGTCAAAAACAAGGTAATTCTTTTATAAAATAAATATAATTATTTATATTAATTTCAAACATCAAAAACTCAGAAAGTCTTTTATAAAATAAATTTAATTATTTATATTGATTTCAAACGTTAAAAACTCGGTAATTCTTTTATAAGTTAAATCTAATTATGTATATTTATTTCAAACGTCAGCAACTGGGAAATTCTTTTATAAAATAAATATAACTTTTATATTTATTTCAAACGCCTAAACGATGTATGATATATTACCATACGATTCTAACATATTTTATTATTCAAGATACTTCCGGTAACGAACAAACAAGTCGATTATAACAAACATACAACTATATGTAATAACGTTGGTAATTATATACTAGATGCGATACATTATACAAGTTACAAGATATTACTTTCATATAAATATTCGTTACGTACACGCTCGATCATTCGGGACGACTAATTCGATTCCATAAATATATTTTATATTTTTATATAAATATATATATATACGCTAAACCTCTCGGAAACTAAGTGTTTCCAAGACTTAGTAATTATCACCGACATTAAATGGAACTTAACAAGTATATTGATGTGTGTGTAGCGTGATATGTTTTTAGTTATATTTTAAGCCCTTTTTAACACTTTAGTCAAGTTTTAATTTTATAAACCACGATATTCTACTAACACTAAACACACATATGGGCAAGTGCACCCATCGTGAGCGTAGTATAGCGTTGGTAAGATACCGAGGTCGTCCAAGGACACAAGAGCTTTTAGTACCAGTTTATCCTCAACGTCTAATCAAATCAAAATTTTTGAAAAGGTTTTAAACATGAAAATAAAAACTAAAAATGCTGAAAAATAAAATAAAATAAAAACAGATAGACAAGATGAATCACTTGGATCCGACTCGCCTTTAGTGTAACCTTTGATTATTTCCGCACTTTTGCACTTTTTAAGAGATTATCTTAGTTATAGTAGTAGGCCCCTCTTTTGAAGGTGACGTTACCCTCAACCCAGTAGTTTGAGTCAGCAAGGATACAATCCTAAAGGGTCGGAATATTGAAAGATAATTAATTAAGTTATTAATGCGTAATATGGTAGGCCTCTCTTTTGAAGGTGACGTTACCCTCGGCTAAGTGGTTTGAGTCAGCAGGGATACAATCCCAAGTAGCCGGGTTAATGTATTAATAGTAGTTTACATATGAGGGGATAAAGCCATTCGCACCCCCGCCATCCAATACCAGTGGGTATTGAAGGAGGTCCTAGTAAGCTTGACCCAGGTCCTTGCAGGATCTATACACTGAACAACGCAAGAACCTTACCAAACCATTCCCTTAACCCCCGACCAGGTAGCCAACATATCTCTATATAGACCGTAGAGATATGAATGGTGAAAATCTTTTATTTTTTATAGACAGTAAAATAATGCCAAGACACCACGGACAAATGATAGGGAAGTTTCACCTTCAACATAAGAAACTAGTTATTAAAGTCATTAATACAAAACCAAATAAAAAGTGCGAAAAGATTAAAAATCAAAAGTATTACACTAAATGCTTGTCTTCACCAAGTGATGTAAGAGACTTAGGCAAACATGGCCTTTGATTGTCAATAACTCTTACTATCAATCTTGGATCCCGAGACTACTACACACACTCTATGATGGATGATGGTGGTGGATGTGGGTTGTAGTGGCAGTGGAATGTGGGTGAAGTGGGAGAGAGGTGGTTTGCCAAGGGATGCCTTTGAAGTGAACCAAGCACCTCTATTTATAGCTTGCACAGAAGCCCGGACACGACCCCGTGTCCATTGGGCACGACCCCGTGTCCATCCTCTTTCTCTTTCTTCATTAATTGCAATTTGTCTGCATTAGCTCCACACGCCCCTGTGTCCGCTGGGCATGGCCCCGTGTGCAGAAGCGTATCTGTACTATCAAGATTTTCTTGGATTCTGCGAATCTTAGCGTTGACCACGACCCGTGTTGAGCTGGGCACGCCCCCGTGCTGGGAATAGAAGCTTCTACAACTTTGTCTTTTCTGCAGACAACTGGCCACGCCCCCGTGTCCGATGGGCACGGGGCCGTGGTCAGCCTTCTGTTTCTTTGTTTTTGCTTGGGAAGATGCTTTCGAGGGGTCGGGCATGCCACGTTTATTCCTTTTCTTGTATTTAGGTTAGATTTTGCTGCATATTTGTTCCTTTTGTTCATTTACGCTCATTTAGTCCTGAAAATACAAAAGGAAGACAAAAGCACACTTTTTCCAACATTAGTACTAAAAAGGGTTAGCTTTATGCCTTAATTGATGTAATTTAT
Organism: Helianthus tuberosus; assembly: GCA_030545235.1. Classification (NCBI taxonomy): domain Eukaryota; kingdom Viridiplantae; phylum Streptophyta; class Magnoliopsida; order Asterales; family Asteraceae; genus Helianthus; species Helianthus tuberosus. The sequence goes on along the minus strand of JARYGA010029504.1, from coordinate 1,429 downwards.
ATGTTGCATTTTACACACATCAAATACCCCCACACTTGAATCTTTGCTTGTCATCAAGCAAAACTCTTTATAATGTGGTTACACTCCCAAATGGAATGAGTAGAAGAGAAGTTTTGGGCTTGTCTTGAGTGTCGGGAATCCAAGATCTTTGTTAGGCTTTATTTTTAGGTTATTTACAATCCTATTCGTTATGATTTATTTAGAACGTTTCATAAGAGAAATTACTTATTTGGGCATAACGTGCCTCTTTAAAATTCCATTTATATACAAGTTCACATACCTCACGGGAGATCACTCAACACTCGGCCGAAGATATATTTTTGTGAAACACTCGAGACCGGCATGGAACTTACTTCTACCATATGCTTGCCAAGCAATCAATCCTCCTCCTTTTTAACTATAAACCTTTGTAAATATCAAGAGGACTTGGGGAAGGGTTAGCCTTGGGTTAAAGGTAGGTGGTTTTGGGTTAGTGGTTAGTAAAAAGGGCTAAAAGCGTAAAAAGCGTCGGTCGTCGTAAAACTTTTTGTTTTTGTGACTTTTATTCAAACAAAGCATTTTCAAACAACGTTTCTTTGAGGAACTTGTTTGTTTATTGCTATACTTCATTTTTTTTATAAGGAATGTCACCTGAAGCCCGAGCCTTTTATTAAAATAAAGGGTTTAAAAATAAAAAGGGTTTTGGTGGGTAAAGGGTGTTTGTTTTGTGGGTTTAGAAACGAAAAGGTTTAGGCTCAAAGGGGTTAACTAGGGGGATTTTGGGTAGATGATAAAAAAAAAAGAAAAATAATGGTGTTGAAAAGAAAAAGGGGTTAGTCCTAATACCTCCATCATTTACTTACTTGGGTTTAAGTTGGTAAGGACCGGGAATGTATTGTCATGGCAAGTTCTAGAGTTGTAAGAAACCAAGCGGCTATTCACACAAGAAACGAAAAATGAGCATTTAATTTAAAGATGTATATTTGTATGCTCAATAAAGGCTCAAAACTCACTTTTTGTGGGAATGAGTTTATAATGTGATCGAGTATATATAATCAAATTTTAACTAGATTTGTCAAGCCGTTTCATAATTTTCTTATGTTGGTTCTTTTTATCATGACGCTACCGGTTGTAAATTTGTAAAAATATAACATTTTTAGAACTTGTTATTCCCAAATTAAACCAAGACAAGTAAAAAAATGAAAAGTTTTTGAAAAAAATTTGGGCTGATTAGCGGTTTTAATAAAGTTTTGTGTAAGGCTTGTTATTAGGACTTGCAAAATTCAAGGTTTTAGCACCCCCCCCCACACTTAAATTACACATTGTCCTCAATGTTTCCTAAAAATAAGTTTTTAGGTTGATTGAATGTGTAAAAAGGTGTTTATGTTACTGGGCGTCTGGGCACAGGCCCGTGTTGGTCCGGGCACGGCCCCGTGTTCAGATTGCCAGT
>JARYGA010029503.1:0-40987 GCA_030545235.1 Helianthus tuberosus | reverse complement strand
TTATGTTCTAAACGTCAAGTAATTCCAAGTAAAACAAATAACACATCATCCAAACCCTTTACCCTCGAGTTTAGTTGTGGTATTATTACAATTAATTCAAATCACTATATATTAGATAAAATCATATAACATTGATGTAAAAACTCTCCGATCAAGTAACCTCTGTTTTTTTTTTTTTTTTTTCAAATGACACCTTTCATATCAGTACTATGATCCTGAAAATCGTCAAAATTGGGAACTCGTACCGGCATTGAAATGCTTGGTACGATACCGGTAGGGTGCAGTATTTGAAGGTAAAAATAGGTAAAATACCGGTACCGAACCAAACATACCGATCCCAAAAACGCCAAAATGTGGGTACCAAATTGTTATTCGGTACGGAAAATTTGATACCTTTACCAGTACGAGACTGGTTCGAAATTTGGTAACACTTACACATCCTATTTTCGGATTGTTTATTTTTAGCTATATTATTCAAAACAGTTATTCAACTAATACACATAATTGGATTTAGGGATCACTCATGTCCAGTACCGTTTCGACCATTTCGTAGGGATGAGCAAATGGTACCCGGTACCGGTACCGAATTTACCGAACCGGGTACATTTTCGGTACCGATTCGGTACCGAATTTTGACATTTTCAGTACCGGTTTGGTACCGGTCCGGTACGTACTTTTGGGGATTTACGGTACCGGTACTTTCGGTTTCGGTACCGAGCTCATCCCTACCGTTTCGAATCGAACCGTTTCGACGCGTACCGTTTCGTACCGTTTCGACGCGTACCGTTTTGTACCGTTTCGAATAAATGATTAAACAGAGATTAGGCATGATATGTCAAGAAAAATCAGCTAATCAACACATTTAAAACATATGATTAAACAACTTTCGTTTCGTACCGTGCCAATTAACAAACGATTTGCTTGTTTGTTTAGGCATGATATTTCTTGACATAGTATTTTGTGCATACCTTAAGTAATCATCTGATTTGTTTGTTTGTTTGCAAAATCAGCTAATCAACACATCTGAAACATATGATTAAACATGCGATTCGGAAGATCTAGGCATGTTTAGTTCTGCGTCGAAAGTTGTTTTAACCATTTCGACGCGTACCGTTTCGACGCGTACCGTCTCGACGCGTACCGTCTCGACACGCCCGTTTCGAGGCGTACCGTTTCGACGCGAATCGTTTCGACGCATACGTTTCGACGCAAACCGTTTCAACCCGTACCAAAACCCGTATCATGTTCCAAGAAAATAAGTTCCTCTCATCCATTTCAATTCATCAAACAACATTCGACGTCAATCATAATCTCACACTTTCAGGTGACACTATAACCACTTGTTTAAAATTTGGCATTTTGTCAATCAAAGAAGGTATAAATTCTCTTAATCTATTAATTAGTTTTAACTTTTAACCCGACAAAATTGCCCTTTGATGTACAGTCACTTTTTTTTTTTAACCAACCCGTTCCGACCCGGACCCGTTTTGACCCATGACACTACCTGACCCGACTTTTGCATCCCTTCAAGTCTGCCTTAAATTTTGAACTTTTACATTTTTCAGGATTTTATTTTCAATTGTGGGGGTGTATCAGTAGCTTTCATTTTCAGGATAAATTACGACTGCAATAATCCGAGGCCCATTTTCAGCAGGTAGCTGGACATTTTGTTTTTCACGTAGCTCCATATCATATATCTTAATTTTATGTTAGTTGATACAGAGCTGAAAAATTGAAGAGTCAGTTTGGACATCTGTATGTGGTGGTCATCCTTCCAACAAAGGAGCAGAATGACTCTTTTTTGTACACTCATATTTTAGGTGATCATAAAAAACTGTCACACTCTCTTATCTTTCACATAATCCGGGTTTAAATGATTACTAAAAACATGAAAGTGCTCTTGTTTGATTACTAAAAACCGATATCCATACCATATTTTAGATATGGTATGGATATCGGTTGGCCAACTTTTGTTGACGGCCTTTCATATAATGTTTTAGCGCAATCAACAATAAGTTGACAAAATGTTTGCTGAATATTAATTTTAAATAAGATTCTTGAACTGACTAATAAACCTATACACCTCTGTTCTGTTCTACCCAATGTTATAACAAATAACAGCACTTGTGCTATTAGGTAATTCCGATTTCAAACCAACCACCAATTAACACGAACCTGCAATCGATCTCACAAAACACCATCAACACAGACCTGCAAAATCGATTTGTGAAGATGCAATTGAACCCAAAAACAATATATAAGCCAGAAATCAAACTAATAAATCAATGATCGATCGTAGAAAATGAATTGCAGAAACTTAATACTTGCGAAGGAATGTAACTCAACAGAATTTAGATATTACCTGACTTTCCACACTTATTTTCGCTATAGGGCCCAATACTTCAAGTGTAGGGGCTGGAAGTTTCTCATCAACATGCATACACAGATCGAAACCACTCGATTAACTGTATAATACACATTATCACCATCCGTTTGGATGATATATACTATTTTATTCCATTTGCGAGACCCCCGAAGGTACCGATGTAAATTCACCAGGTCCTTTGCCCCAAATACGAATACCGGGTTCAGCCTGCACCACCTCGTTACATAGTCCCAAACTGCTTGAGAGAGACTACAAGATGCGAATACCGGGTTCAACCTACACCACCTCGCTACCTGTCACTCCAGAACTGAATCGAGGTACCGTTACCTGGAAGGCCTCGACACACACCTGGATTATCAATACCCATTCCTGTTAGATATCTTTAAAAAAGAATTGAAATCAATAGTAGTATAATCCATTTAACTAAGTTTCAAGATGGTTCTGAAGGTTTAATGCACCAAAAAAAGGAAAAAAAATCACCATTAGATTCTTAAGAGCTTGCAGTTAGAGGATACCATTGGTTCAAGCTGTGTTTTATCTTTAAAATCCAAACAATCAGCCCAAAAGGAACCATGCCAACGTTTCCAAATGTTCGTGTATCGATGCAAAATTCTGGACCGCTATCCTTGTCATCGTTTTAAACTGGTGATGATGACATGGCTACATCCCCAACTCGCCTCTATCAGGTTCATATAAAGAAATAAGTTAAATACAGTACATAATAGTAAATGTTAACATGTGGCATAGTAACTAAGGGGCTCACGGTCTAGCTCAGTCAGGGCTAGAAAAAAATTACCGGCAATTCGCTAACTAAGGTAAAATGTTGTAAAATGTCAACCCAAACCGGACAGGTTGAATGGCTTTACCAATTTGATTGAGCTAAAAAAATGTATTAAAATAATCAATTCCAAGTTCCAAATAGTTTGACCAGACGGTTAAACATCCAAAACCGAACTGTGAACCAAACTGTATATATCTCAAACCGACCGACTTGCTTTGATTTCAACAGTCTATAAAACACTCCTGATTCTAATTGTGCTTCCGGAATACCCTTATACCTCTCTTCCGCCTAGTCCCTTCATTGTTTGAATGCAGTCAATGTCAAATATATAGTTGTTTTCAATGTTGGAGTCAACATCACCCGTCTCTTTGAGAACTCCTATGTACTCACAAACAGGTGTCTCTGAGGGTATAGAGTCCCAAGATTTAACTGCCCAACCCTTTTTTGGAGTCTTGAAACTTATTAGTTAAGTAAAAGCTTAATATATAGGAAAACAATAAGAAAAAAAGTATATAGATCACTTACGATTACATAGGAGAAGACGATTGATTGACGGTGGTAAAGTGTTCGGATTGTGACCTGTTCAGGAGATATGTGGACCATAAACCCGTTGATAAGATGCATGTAGCTGTATACTTTCGTGTACGTTTCATGTTTAAATAGTAATTCAAGAAGTGCATCATGCCTCGTTTCAAGGTGTTGAGAGTATGACGCAACCGAATCACTGCGTACAAACAAAAAAAGTTAACAAACCTGTGTTTTTGCAATTCCAGCAGTTTTCTCTACTTGGTTTTTTAATAAGCGTTTTTCTGTAAATACATGTACATATATATTTTGCTGTGTGCCTATTTTATTACGTTAGCTGCAGTATTCTGATGTAGGACATATGTATTAGGGTATCATAGCTGTCTAGAAGAAAAGGAAACAAAAGAAAAACGCAGCGGCAGCAGCAGCGAACTGCTGCTGTTTGGCTTGCGTTTGATTTGACGATAAAGTTAACTTCGTTGATTAATTTCAGACACTCGAAAATATTGGATCACACTCTCATAAGTTTCTTTCCTATAGGTTAATGCTAAAAAAATTAAACTTGATCAAACACAAGGCATCATATATAATAAAACTTATATATTTCTGTCACTTTTGTTTCTTACTGCATAAAGTACCATAACCACTTAAACTCATGTCCCTAGCTTCATCTCTTCTCTCCACCACTATATTCTTATACTTCTTAGCACAAGAAACAAAAAACACAAGATTAAGAGCAGTCAACGCCGCACACAGAAAGAAAAACCGATCCAAATGCCCATCATTCAAGTTCGCCGGGACCCACCCGGGCTTCCCGTTTTTCGATGTAATCTTCATAACGACCGACAGTATAATACTGCTGGTGTAACTCCCCATAGCTGAAGAACACATAGATAATCCAAGCCCAATACTTTTCAACTTATCAGGAACTTGGGCCGCAAAAAACTCCCATTGGGCCACATAAGTAAAAGCTTCAGCTATTTCCACCAACACATACTGAGGTGTTTGCCAAAATATGCTTAAAGAGCTTGTTTCTTTTGGGCCTTCACTTGCATATTTTAGCCAGTGATGTTCCATTACACCTGCTGTGATGATCGCTGCTGTCACAAAAGCAAGCCCGATCTCCATTCGTTGCAGCTCGCTTGGCGGGTTGGGCTTTGGTTTGGTTATTTTGACGTATAGTGGGAGAATGAGTTTGTCATAGCAGATAATGAAAACTGATGTGCTTATTATGTCGAAAACCGTCATGCTTGCAGGTGGGATGTAGAAGTTCGAGTTTTTTCGGTTCATGGTTGCACCTTGTTCGACAAAAAGTGAAATCATTTGGATGAATACCATTGATGATAATATGGTGCATAACCATATTGGGAGTAGTCTTAGGACACATTTTACTTCTTCGACTTGTGTGACGGTGCATAGTCTCCACGGGTGTGGATTTTCGCCGTCATCTGGGGTCATGATCGATGCACGATCAAAAAAACCTGTAATAACACAAGCGTCATGCGGGTCAAAGTGGGTTCGGGTCATAATGGTCATACTTTTAGTACGGATCACAACACGTTTGAAGAAACACGGAACTAATTCTAGGGGTTGATTAGTTTGGTTTATGTTCCTATCATAGTGGTTAATCTTCTAATGGTTTTCTGAGCTTCATAATGTTCCGTTAATCCTGCAAAACAGAACACCGTTACTCGTTAAGAGGGGAATATAGGGGTTTCCCTCTTAACCGGGCTCCGGCGTGAGAATAAGCGACTGTTTTGGTGGAGATAAGTATGTATTAAGAGTGAGAGTAGAGTGAATGGAATGTTTAACCTGTGAAGGGAGCTTCCTATTTATAGCCGGAGAGGTGTAAGAGGATGTGGGCTGATGGGCCTTGGGCCGGAAGGCGACAACGTAAGGGATATGCTCCTTGTCTCACTGGTGTCGACCGTTAGTAGCTTCTAGAAGTTCTCCGGTGCTGGCGCACCGTGATTGGAGCCACGTGTCATCGTTGTCGGCCTGGCCGTCTTTCTGCCATCAGCAGGTAAGTGGAGATCGTGGGACAGGTGTCTCTGCCCTGTGATTGGTGCCACGTAGGTGTCCTTAAGTACTCTCTGTCTCCTGCACGTCAGACGATCGTGGAGCACGATTGAGCAGAGCTTAGAGGACGCGGATTGGCCCTTTTCTTCTGCCACTTGTACTGTGTTCCTTCTGAAGTAGTCTCACGCCATAGGCCTGCGCGACTCTTACTGAGCACGTAACTAGCCCGCGCGGGGGTATGGGTGGTTGAGGACTCTTATTCAGAATGCTAAGTGTTGAATGTGGTGTTTTCTCTTGTTGAGATCTTGCGCTGGATCAATATATGACGATACAACTCGCGCGAGGTTGGCAGCAAACAAGTTGATAAATAAGGAGTATGGTCCTGCGCGCGACGTGAATTAGGTCTGCGCGGCATTTTTGGGACCATACCCCTTCAAGTCCCCCCAGTCCAGTGCTTCACCATGCGCGCGACAAGTGGTTGGAGCTCTGGACTCAGAAAAAGAAAAGTGCTGAAAATGCCTGCTTTGTGTTGGGTAGGCGCGCGTGTAAATGTTTTACAGTTGCTACGGCGCGACTACCGTGACTGAATGCTGCTGATTTTCTGCTTCTGGTTGTAAGCGCGCAAGTTCGCTCGTTGAACATTAATGTTGCGCGACCTGGATTACTTCTGCATGAAGTTTGTAGTACTTTTGGGCGGCAAAATCATCGAAATTTGAATTCTGACAGGTTGGTAAGCAATGTCGTTGATGGCGACGTTTGAGTTGACCACTGACACGGCCATCATCAAGTTGTCCCTGGCGGTTCGGCTTTCCGTCAGGAGAGTGAGGTCCACGCGCGCGTGGTAACCGTTAATCCGGGATTCGCGATTGACGTGGCACTTGCTGATTGGATACACGCGCGGTTGTAACACCCTTTAAATTGAATCAAGGTTTAACGTATAGTTTGCGAAAAGGATCATGTAATTAAGTTTACGTATACATCGGAAATACGGGTTTTATTAAAAACATTTACAATTTAAAAAAAATATACAACATAATGTAGTTTAGTCGTCGTTTGAAAGTTACGACGACACACCGTGCGGAAGCTTCTTTTTCATGTGTTCGGTTCTTTCTCGCCGCTTGATCTTCATCCGGGTACTCTTGATATCCACCTATGATCAAAACCAACATAAAAGTTAGTTTTGATACCTTAAATATTAGTCTAAACAAGTTCTAAGCAACGAATAATCAAACAAAATATTTATTTCCAACTTTGATGTCTCCCGCGTGTCGCGGGAGACCCATCTCAATGTGTCGCGTGTCGCGCCCCAAGCTGAGTCCTTGGTCGCGTGTCGCGGGGGAACCCAATTTCCAGCGGGTTCATTACTGAAACCTGCATTTTCTGCCCAGCTATAATTTTCAACAAAAATCAAACTTGAGATTGTCTTAACTTTTTTATCTACAAGTCCGTTTTACGCGATTCTTTTTCTTACGCGTCCGTAATTAAATTGCGGACCCGTTTATCACCTTGGTTTGCATAAAAATATGATTTATCCAATGTTGGCTCATAAATCCTTTAGGTGATTATTCGACCCGTTTGGCATTATTATTTCACTACATGCTCTAAAAGAAAATAGTTAATTCCTATCATTTTACCCATCCCGGGCTTGTCAAACATTAACGTTTTCACTCCCATCCTAGAGTTTACGTAGGCGTTTACATTCACCTATTCATTTGTATCTATCTAAGTATTTAACCACAATTTACTTCTTAGTCTATTTTGGCCCGCAAATGTTTTTGCCTATACTTTTTATATGTATCTAAAGGTTTCAAAATCAATAAACAAGTTTCTAAACAAACTCTAACGGTCGTTTACCCGGTTCGCCCGTTAAGGGCTTTTTGGTCAATTCTAGTCTCATATTTTACGACAAAAGACTCTCACCAATTATTGACCAAATTAGCACTTTTAACTACAACATAATTATACGTACCTGGCTCGGATCAATACATTGACCGTTTTTAATACCTTGTCTCGAAAATTTGCTAATTCATAACAACGCTAATTCATAAGCCGCTTTATCCTGTAAGCATAAAACTCGACAAGTGCTTATTAGTCGATATTTGTCAAATGGTATCCACATTACCATTTGACCCGTTTTACTCTTTTTATTTTTTTAGGCTTACTTATAGTACTCGTTCAAAAACCCATTTTTTTATAATTAGCTTTTCATGGCTAATTTACCGTTCTATCTCTTTTACCATTAAACATGGTTTTTATCATTTATATTAGTTCCGACCCGTATTATTTCGCGTCGGGAACCATATCTTGAATAGTATCCTTATTGTATTCAAAACTTATAGGATGAACATCTATTTTACTAAAAGGTGTAAGTTTCACTTACCTTGCATCCGGTTATGTGTTTTTTCCGCGTACTCGATCCGTTTGACCCGCTTCTTTCCCAAGTCTTCATCTAGCTTGTCTAGAGTCAAACTATCATCATCACAATTCGTAAGACGGTTAGATTAGCCATAATCGTTTACGATTATTCCATCCTAAGGGTTTTATGTCGAATTTATCATTCGACCATATCAAAATTCTCATTCGATCTAATCATTGGTCGGTTTGACTTTTTAAAAGTCAATTGACTTATCAACATATTAAAATGCACATTTAGTTCATTGAACTCACTTAGGCATATTTCATCCGAACTCTTAATGAAATCAAATTTTACACACAACCAAGTAAACCGCGATTTCATTCAGACATTTCATATCACTGAAAAATGGGCTGTTTTTGGTGACTTGTTTAACCTGTTTACAAGTCTTCAAAAATTCTGATTTTTTATGTGGCGTACCTCTCGGAGGGTTAGACCTTGTGTTAAAATTTCAAGATCTAACTCTTTACCAAAAATTCGTAAAAATTCATTTACTAAGCTGCAATCAGATTCGTCACTTCTGACTGCAGCTTACAGAAAAATTCATTAAAAATTTCTCGTTTATCCGATTGACGAAATTCCAATTAGCGATTCTTTTAATCACTTAAAACTTTCTACAGTAAGGATTTGAGATCATAACTCAATTCCTAAATTGAGTTACGACATTCCTAATGGGCTGCAAATTCTGCCAGAAAACGCAGCTTGAACATTTGATACGGAAAAATTCATAAAACGCTCAATTTTCGTCGAAAAAATGCGATTCCAGTGGGGTTTTAATGATATTTCCTGGAATTACATTTTAGACTCAAGAAACACACGTTTTGTTCAGGTTACAACCAGTACAAGTTGGCTGTAATTTCTGATCAGGAGCTGTTTGCATTCAGCTTTCAATTTAATCATGTTCTTGACATCATAACACTAATTTTTAGCAATCAAAACCCTTAAAACATCTCATACATGAATTTAGCATCAACAAAAATCTGAATTTACTTGAGCTAGGCATGATTTCAATATATTCTTGTCTAGGGTTTACTCCTAAACACCATTTCACTTCAATATCATCCATACCACAATCATGCAACATAAATTTCGAATTTCTTATGCACATCAAGAATTCTCAACTTCATAAATATAAAAAATTCGACATACCTTACGATCCCCTTAGCTTGGTGATCACGATTTTAGTTAAAGCCCTAATTTCTTTGCTCGATTTCTCCTTGATTTTGCTGGATTTCATGAGGTTTAGGGTTTTGAAAGAACCCCCTGGTTCTTCTGATCGTTCCTGCGCACACACACACACTTACCAAGTGTGTGTTGTGTTTTATTTTTAGTTTTAATAAATAAGTTTCCTCCATTTGGCATGTTTTATTTTTATAAAAGGTTTAACTATTTCTAGTTTCTTTATTGTTCTAACAACACATAATTAACTAGGTTAATATTCCTAGTCACTTAGTGGGTTCGGGAAGTCATAACCCGTTTTATTTTAAGTCCCGTTAACTCGAGCCTTTTATATACTTTGTTTTCTCAAAGTATTTATCCTCCTTTTTAATTAACATGGAGTTTATTTATTTAAATCCTAATATTTACCGGGTTAATTTTTTACCACTAACGGTATTTTACCCGTCTTTACTATTAACGTGGTTTGATTACCAAACCCGTTTTGGGGTGTTACAGCGGTGACCGCGGCACGTCTACTCATCGCATTAAATGCGATGAGTATATATATCCGAGAAGATGAGAAGAGGTATCATTCCTTCTTCCACTGTTACTATCTTCTCTCTATTTCTTCAAATCTTCAAATTTTCAAAACTTCAAGTGATCTTTAGCAGATCTTCAAATCTTCATCACGTCTTCAAGCTTTTTCCAGAATATTCAAGTTTATACTCGGTATCCATGGCTGAAGAGCATCATCAAGAAGAGAATCCTGGTGAAGAAGGTCCCGTTCCTATCCTTAAGTGGAACTTAGGGCTATTCGAGCAGATTACTCGGAGTTTCCGGTTCCCAACGGAATGGGATGCTAGATACCCCGGCCAGAATCAGACGGCCGCCGATGCACCGCCGGGGTATATAACCCTTTATGAAGACTTCTTTTTACAGGGCAACTTCCGGTTGCCGGCGACGCAGTTCTTGGCCCATATCTTACATTTTTATGGGTTTCATATTTCTCAGTTGAGTCCACCGGGCATGGTTAGAGTTCGACACTTTGAATTTCTCTGTCGATCCCATGATGTTGAGCCGACTGTGGAACGGTTTAGAGCCTTCTATCAACTGATCAGAACCATGGGCTTCAATTCATTTGCTAGTCGAGGGGCTGCGAAGAAGATTCTCCTAAACCCTCCTAAGAGTTTCCATGACTGGAAATAGAAGTTCTTTTTTATTCGCGAGGAGGTGATACAGGTTGCCATGATCTTCCGCCCGTGGACCGAGCCGATCGAGAAGGAGGAATTGGCAATTCCAAAGAAGGAAGATTAGTATCTGAAGCTTACTGCCACTCCAAACCGAGTGTTTGGTGAAAATGTTCTGGTTGCGGCGCAAATGAGTGATCAGTGGCCGCATGATAGCGAAGAGGTGCCGGTGTTGAAGTTTGAGGATAGAGGTTAGTTGTTTCCTTAGTTTTTTGTTTATCTTCCCCTCATTTTAACTGTTTGAATTTTGAATGTAGAAGCGCACCTTTATCAAGCTGCTTTCCCCACGTTTGGTGGATCCATGGGGGTGCGCCCGCTGGAGTCGGAGGAGCAGTACTGGTATGATAGAATCAGGTCGCGCTTCCTGTACCCTGTTGCTGGGGTCTTCGCCAATCCACCTACCGCAACTGAAGGTGCGCGTATTCCCAATCCCCGACCCTTGCGATCAGTGACCTCCGCTGGAAAAGAGATTCTATATCTTTCCAGCGAGGAGTCTGTTGGGTCTTCTAATCGGGAGCTAAGTTCGTGGTCTAACATCTTTGCAGGTGTGTTGCGCGACTTGGGGATTGACCCAGAAGAAAAAAAGAAGAAACCCCCAAAGCGGAAGAAGGTAATCACCTTAGACGCTGAGGTGACCAGCAAGAAGGGCGGGAGTAGCCGCGCAACTGCTGGTGTTGCTGACAAAGGTACTCTCCGCCTTCGTCAAAGTAACTTGGAAGATTACGTTATTATCAGTGACTCACTTGAAGGTTTGTAGCATATAGGCGAGAAAAAGTTAGGAGCTGGTGGTTCAAAGAGCTCAGGGAGCGCGGGCTCTCGACACCCGGATGCTGGAGCCACTCCGACCTCTGTCCCGCTTGAAGAGGAGGAAGAAGAAGAGGAGGATGAACCTGATGTCAAGTTGATAATAAGGAAGAGGAGTAGGGAAGAGACCACAGCTGGTGGGTCTGTTGCGCCTAAAGCTGGCGAGGTTCCTGTGCTCGAAAAACAGAGCAACCAGCGCTCTCTTTATAAAGTTTCTCCCGGTTAGTTTCTTCGATTGCCAAGCTCTCTTTGTTTTTATTTCCATTATTGACACTTAGTTTCTTCAGAGGCCAAAAAGAAAGACCCCTGAGAAGAAGGGTGTCGCGTTTAAGGATCCCCTGGAGCCGGCGCAGAAGAGGCCCAAGGTTACCATCAAACCCTTCAAGGCTGCTGGGGTGGAGCCCGAGAAGGAGAAGAAGAAGATTGCTGAGAAAACGTTAGCAAGGTTACTGAGAAGGAGAAGGAGAAAGAGAAGAAGAAGGCTACTGAAAAGCCTGTTGTTGATGATCCAAAGGATACCGGGGCCGCTGCTACCACTGTTCATGATAAAACGCAGGGTCCGGAGGTCGTTCGCATCACGGGGCTTGACCAGCCCCATCAAGAGAAGAGGAAAGATCCTGAGGTTGAGGAACCTTCCAAACCTGCGCAACCTGATACCCCTCTTCATACTGTTAAAGTAACTTCTACTACGGGGGAATCAGGTTCTCTGCTTCATAAGGAGAGAATTCATGCTGCAGGTGGTGCGAGTTTTGGTGGCGCTACGGGGTCTATGCCACAGGGAATTGGTCCGACGGATACCCCTGGTGATATTTACTACAAAACTTATACCGAGGCGGCGCGCGGTAATGCTCCACACCGAGCTCCCTGGGGCTTGAAACAGAAAGATACTTTCGTGGAATTTAGTGCATGTCGTGACTGGTTCCTGAACTCCTTCCCTCCTGGTGAGGTTAACCGTCAAAGGGCGCGGTCTCACGATGGGCTATATCACGCTTATATAGTTGGAGACGCCAACACTCGCGCCGCCAATCACCAAATCGTTCGTGAGTGGTGAACGATGGTTAGGGAGCGGGCCGAATGGGAGAAATATCGTGAGCGCCTTGTGAGGGAGGCTAAGGAGTTCGAGAAAGCTAATGCTGCCTTTGCTGAGGAGAAGGCCAAATTTGAGGCTGATAAGAAATCAGAGGAATGGGGCCGTGAGGGGCTTAGGAGCAAGCTTCGCGCTGCTGAAGAGCTATTGTCGAAGGAGAAAGCTGAGTTTAAGAGGATATGTGAGAAAGACAATCAGCGCGCGTTTGCAGCTCGTAACAAGATTACCGGCCTTGAAGCTCAAAATGCCACACTATCAAAGAAGGTCGAGGATCTTACAGCTGAGAATGAGCATATTGAGGTTTAACACTCTTAAAACTCCCCTCTTCTGCTCTGCTCTTTATTTTCTTAGAATTCTAAGTCTCTTTTTCATCTTGTGTAGGCTGAATTTAAAGCGCATGTATCCAGTAAGGATAAGGACCTGGCGACCAAGGACGTCGAGATTGCAGAGCTCAAGCGTCGCCTGCAAGAGCAGGTTGACAAAAGTGAGTCCTTGGAGATCGATCTCGAGGCTGAGAAAGGCAAGGTTGCCACTGCTGAGGAGGCCAGACAAAAGGCTGAGGAAGCGCGAAATGTTAGTACAGCGGCCCTCAATGTAGCGCAGAATAACTACTCCGAGGTTCAGGGCATCGTTGATACTCTTGCTGCTGAGGTTGAGTGGATGCGCGGTAGGGGAGTAGTTCTGGTATGATTTTCTTCTTAACTTGGGCTTTATTTATTAAACTTAATGCCTTATGTATTGTTTTTGTTGTAGATGGCCAACTCTATCTTAAATGCTGGGGAATTGGATGGAGCTGTTGCTGCTCTTATAGGCGCCTCACGCGCGGTTGGTCACCGTGGCGGTTATCTAGAGTGTGCAGAGCATGTAGAGGAGGTGTTTGGACAAGCGTTTGATACTAGTCATTGCTCAGTGACCGATCAGGCTGATGCTGAGTTAGCCCGCGCTGAAAAGGCTTATGATCATCTGCCATTTCCTGTGATGGATTTGGTTGCGGAGGCGCTGAAGCACGATGATTGGTGTCAACGGCTAAAGGCCATCCTTGATCCACCAGAGACTGTCGAGCTATCTGATGAAGAGGAGCCAGCTGGTGATGACGATGGTGGTAAGCATGACGATGATGATCGCGATGGTTATGAGTAGATAGCATTAACAGGCTTTGTGCCTTGTAATTTTTATTTTTAGATGTTAAATGTAACCAGTGCGCGGTCGCGCTTGTTGAATATGATTTTTATGTTTGCTTCTGTCCAGTTACAATTATTGCACTGTTGTTAGAAACTTTGGTTAAATTAGCGCGAATTAATGTAAGTGTGGCTCTTGTGTGAGTGTAACTGCCCGATCTCGCGCTATGTTCGCGGAGGACCTTGGAGGCATAACTCAAGGGCTCGTAATTTACTGAAGTGTTTTCGTGCTAATGAAAAGTTTAACATGCATTTGTAACGTAGAAGTCATCATGATAAAAGAAAACATAAGGTATATGCTTTCATTGGTTAAGAAACATGCGCTTAGGCCAACATACATCGCATGTAAGTAACATAGGAGGCGTTTAGCCATCATAGGAAATTAAAAAGGCGCGTGGCCAGCATGAGTGAATAAAGGCGCAAGGCCGAGAGTAGTTACATATAGCATTTGCGCAGTTGTTGCGCATTCCACGTTCGCGGGATGATGTATCCATCCAGGGTGCGCAACTTGTATGCCCCCTTCCCTAGCACCTTGTGTATTAAGTATGGGCCTTCCCTTTTGGGTGCTAGCTTTTCCATTGTTGAATATCTCATTTCTAGATCTGTAAGCACCCTATTGACGTAATAAATTGGAGTCTGGACTCCGTTTCTTTCCACCAGCAATACCGACCCAACTGCCTTGTCTAAAGAAGACAAGTACAGGATGAGCGGTTCTTTTTCGTACGGCGCGGTCAGGGTAGGGAGCTTAATCAAACACTCTTTCATTTGCTGGAAAGCGGCTTCTGCTTCAGGCGTCCACTTGAATTCTTGTTTTTTCACGTAGTTGCGCAGAGTGCTGATAAAAGGATATGACTTTGCGGCGTGATTTGACAGAAATCGGTTGAGCGCGGCTAGGCGGCCGGCCAACCTTTGCATCTCTTTGATCGTTCGCGGCGAAGAGTTAAATGTCTTCTCAATGTCCTTTAACATCTGGTCTTCCTCAGGACTTTTAATCACCAGATCATCGATGTAGACTTCTATATGCTTTCCGATGTCGTCAGCAAAAATCGTATCCATCAGGCGCTGGTATGTTGATCCAGCGTTTTTTAAGCCGACTTTGTGTAACAAAAGATGCCGATGTCGGTTCGAAAAGCCGTCTTATCTTCGCCCTCGAGCTTCATTTGAACCTGGTGATACCCCTTGTAACAATCTAGAAAGCATTTCCATCTGTATGGCGCGAGATAGTCTATCTTTTTGTCGATCTCAGGCAAAGAATAGCAATCTTTAGGGCACGCCTTGTTGAGATCAGTATAATCGACACACATTCTCCATCCTCCATTAGACTTCTCCACCATCACGGGGTTTGCAACCCAGCTTTGATAGCGCACCTCTCTCAAGATCCCTGCTTTTAGCAGCTCACACACTTGCTCATTCATTGCCTTAGTCTTATCCGCTCCTAAGCTGCGCCTTCTTTGCACTTTCGGTTCTACGGAGGGATAAGTATTCAAACAGTGTTCAGTGACGTCGCGCGGGACATCGGTCATGTCGGCCGGGGTCCAGGCGAAGATGTCCATGTTCTTAAACAAGAGTTGCTTGAGGTGCGTTCTGATGTTTGGTGAGATTGCGTGGCCAATCGTCACCGTTTGTTCTGGGTATTTACGGTTTAAAACCCACTTTTCTGGTTCAGTCGTTGAAATTTTTGCCACTTTTGTTGGGCGCGCGTCCTCTGCTGACATCACTTCTTTCTTTGCATAAATGATTGCTACCCCCGTCTTAGTTGGAAATCTGATGGCTGAGTGAGGTGTGGAAGTTACCATGTTCAGTTCACCTTGGGTTTCTCTCCCAATCAACACATCATGTCTTGACTTGACAGGCATTACCATGAAGTTTAAATATGTAGTTCGTGAATGCTTCCCGTCAGAAAAGGTGACGGGGAAGCTGATTTGGCCTAATGGGAAGATCATTTCATTGCAAAATCCTGACAGAGGGTAATCAACCGGCTCAAGTCTCGCTTTATCTTCATCGTCGAACTGATTAAAGCACTGCTCATAGATGATGTCAGCTGTACTTCCTGGGTCAATGAAGACGTACTCCTTTTCGTAGTGACCGATGATTCCGGTAATGACGACGGGGTGTGTGGCACGAGGACCCCCTCACACTACCGGAAAAATGACCTGCTGTTCTT
The DNA here is from genome assembly GCA_030545235.1 of Helianthus tuberosus. NCBI lineage: Eukaryota > Viridiplantae > Streptophyta > Magnoliopsida > Asterales > Asteraceae > Helianthus > Helianthus tuberosus. Next base: position 25,225 of record JARYGA010029503.1, on the reverse strand, counting down.
GCCATGAAGGTTCATAAGGGCATTTGCCTTTATCTCTGGCGCTGTATCTTGGTCCATTGACCATATGTGTTTCAAGGCGCCTGACCTTCTTGTGGTTTCCATCATCGCGGCGCTGGATCTGACGAGTTTCTTTGCGCACGTTTTTCACCAAGTGGCCTAGCTTCCCACTTTTTAATGCTCTATCGATTTCTTGACGTAAGCTGATGCAGTCATCTGTCAGATGACCTGTATCCTTATGGAAGTCGTAGTATAGGTTGGGGTCTTGCCCCTTCTTGTTTGTCATAGGCCTTGGAGCCTTGAAATCGTGGTTCTCCGTCATTAACACCTCCTTCGGAGTTTTTATGAGCAGAGTCCAGTGTTTTTCTCGGTTATCATCTTTGACCGCTTTTCGATACCCAATCCTGTCGATTGTTTCTCGCGCATCCTCTCTATAGCGCGGTCTTTCATCATAACCCCTTGGCTTTCCAGACTTCCAATCGTGACTTTTGCCTTTGTTGCGCTTGTCGTAGTCGCGCGAGTTCTTCTTTGAAAAGCGATCTTCAGTGTATGAGCTCCTGGCTCCCATTAGTGACTCTTCAGTCTGCGCCACTATCTTTGCGGCTTCCATCACCTTATCCCACTCTTTGGGCATGCCATCTTTGCCAGTGATAGTTCTGTTGAGGCTATCGCAACGAATTGCTTTCTTGAAGTGCGCGCGCATGAGCTGTTCGCCTACGCCGCCGATTTCCAGACACTCTTTGTTAAAACGTGTTATGAAGTCTTCCAGACCTTCATTTTCTCTGCCCCAGATATCTGTTACTTTGGACGTATCTCGCTGATAGCGTCTCTGCTGGCTGAAGTGGTTTAGGAATTGCGTTCTGAAATCAACCCATGAACTGATTTTTCCCTGCGGCAGGCTGTCGAACCAGGCGCGAGCAGCCCCGGTAAGCGTCTGGATAAACAAGTGACACCACATTGGCATATTCCATCCTCCCATGCAACCAACACTAGTGAATACTCTGACATGATCGTCGGGATCAGTTAAACCGTTGAATTTTCCCACTGTTGGGGGTAACTTTTCTTTTGTAAGTGTTGCCAAAGCGATTTTTGGGATAAACTTCGAGTGCTCTGCAGCTTCGGCTGGTCTATAGGTGAGACTGAAGTCCCTCTCTGCTTCTTCGCTGTATGCAATGCGTTGCGTTGGCCTGTAATTTTCATGATTTCGTTGTAAGCGATTGAAAACTGAGGATCCTTCATCATCTTGCCAAGTTGGGTCATCCGGGTCTGTGTCATCCCACTCGTTATTCATATTGCGCGGCCCGAGCCGGCTATGAATTGGACCTCTTTGAACATTTGACGGATAGTCATAATAGCTTTCGGTCTCTCCCCGTGTATCGCGCGTGTCATGCACGCTCGGTCTTCTTAGGGGAGGAGGCATGTTAACTCTTTCGTGCAAATTTTGTTGTGGGGGTATCTGGCGCGCCCCCTGACTAGGACCCGTAGGTGTAACTAAGGATGGTTCTGCTTGTAAGATTTTTTGCTGTGCGCTCAGAGATTGATACGCTGCATTGATAGTAGCGATTTGTTTGGCATACCAAGAGGCTGGGGTTTCGCCTTCTGGCAGCCCTAGTAGCGCCAAAATATTCTGAGGTGGAGCTGGATTCGAAGGGCCAGCGACGTGATTTACTGGGGTTAACGTTTGAGTGATTCGAGTGGCACTCGCGCGTGGTCCCCCAGTGTTGGTTACTTCGATTTCACCGATTTCTTCAACGTGCTGGACTTGGATATTTTGATTATCCTCGCCCAACACCGCGTTAGAGTTTGTTCCGAAACCGAAATCAGGAACGATTCCTTGACCAGCCATGATCGAAGGAAAAAATAGCTTAGAAAAACTCAGAAAAAGAAGATGAAAAGTGATTTGTGAAAACCGGTGGGCGCCAATGAAGAAACACGGAACTAATTCTAGGGGTTGATTAGTTTGGTTTATGTTCCTATCATAGTGGTTAATCTTCTAATGGTTTTCTGAGCTTCATAATGATCCGTTAATCCTGCAAAACAGAACACCGTTACTCGTTAAGAGGGGAATATGGGGGTTTCCCTCTTAACCGGGCTCCGGCGTGAGAATAAGCGACTGTTTTGGTGGAGATAAGTATGTATTAAGAGTGAGAGTAGAGTGAATGGAATGTTTAACCTGTGAAGGGAGCTTCCTATTTATAGCCGGAGAGGTGTAAGAGGATGTGGGCTGATGGGCCTTGGGCCGGAAGGCGACAACGTAAGGGATATGCTCCTTGTCTCACTGGTGTTGACCGTTAGTGGCTTCTAGAAGTTCTCTGGTGCTGGCGCACCGTGATTGGAGCCATGTGTCATCATTGTCGGCCTGGCCGTCTTTCTGCCATCAGCAGGTAAGTGGAGATCATGGGACAGGTGTCTCTGCCCTGTGATTGGTGCCACGTAGGCGTCCTTAAGTACTCTTTGTCTCCTGCACGTCAGACGATCGTGGAGCACGATTGAGCAGAGCTTAGAGGACGCGGATTGGCCCTTTTCTTCTGCCACTTGTACTGTGTTCCTTCTGAAGTAGTCTCGCGCCATAGGCCTGCGCGACTCTTACTGAGCACGTAACTAGCCCGCGCAGGGGTATGGGTGGTTGAGGACTCTTATTCAGAATGCTAAGTGTTGAATGTGGTGTTTTCTCTTGTTGAGACCTTGCGTTGGATCAATATATGACGATGCAACTCGTGCGAGGTTGGCAGCAAACAAGTTGATAAACAAGGAGTATGGTCCTGCGCGAGACGTGAATTAGGTCGGCGCGGCATTTTTTGGGACCATACCCCTTCATAATGGTCATACTTTTAGTACGGATCAAAAGCGTCATGCGGGTCAAAGTGGGATCGGGTCATAATGGTCATACTTTTAGTACGGATCAAAACACGTTGGATCGGGTTGGGTTGACCCACAAATGTTTTCTTCATTTTAAGTAGTTATAAATACTTGATGCTGTAGTTATGATTGCAAAAAAAGAGTCTTATTACGATATAAATCTGAATCTTTGAATAAAATGATTTAGAGGGTTATACGTTTCTGATTTGACTCGCTTGAGATCGAACACAACCCAATATTACCATATTGCCCTTCCGCTATATCTTTAACAAAAAATACCTTTAGTGGTACCCATTCTACGTAAATTCGATACCCATTTTGTTGAAATATTTATTTTCTATAACCTTTTTGCGTTGCGAACCGAGAAGCTGCCAGATGGCAGCCATGCCCATCTGTCATGTCGTCTTCAAACGGGAACACATCCACTGCCGCAATAAGATCTGCCACTTTAGCCAGCTCGGCTTGCCTTAGCGGTTGTCTGGCGCTTTCAAAAAAGCACCTCCGCGGTTGTCTGGCCCTGTCACTTTGACCCGCAAACACTTTTTGTTCCTTTTCCTATAAATGATTAATATAATAGTTATGACACAAAATCAATACTGTTTAAAAAATAATCTGCATATTAGAGGTGTTTTGTAGTACGGGTGGGTCGGTTTGACCCACAAACACTGTTTTTTTTACATTTTTTTGTACTAATATGCCAATTAAAATATCAAAAATTATGCATGTGCTTTGAAAGTAGATTTTAAATATCATTTAGCATGTTCAACCAGCTAAGCTAATTTTTTAATTTAACCCGTTTGAGATCAAACACGACCCAAATCACTTTCATAATCAAAGAAGTCGAACCGTCACAAATTGTGTTTGTAACATAATTACCTGCCACTCTTGCAAGCCTTCCACGCTCTCAGAATTCAAGTTCTTGATAACACTTACATTACCTACAAAATAAATAAATAAATAAATTTAGCTAAGTTGTAACCATATATAATCATTAGTATTTAATGTGCATTTCCAATGGATCTAAATAATATATAGGGAAAAAGGCAAGAAAATATAACACAATGTCAAGCAATATAACACAATACCGAGAAATATAACACAACGCCGAGGAAAAAAGACACAATGGATTGCAAACTATAACACAATGTCGAGCAATAAAACTGGGAAACCATCTATAAACTCTCTAGCCACATAGCATATTAGTATCGTTAAAACTCGATTCAAACCACTAACGGACTCTGGATCAGATGAGAAATTCGGCTTGAACTCAGTTTTTGACGAACCCAGTTCCAAACGTTTTCAAGTTTTAACTCCGGTTGGGTCGGTTTTTTTACCATGTGATGGGGCATAACATAGAAAAACAGATGCAAACATAGGCAATTGATCAAGCAAACAATCTACAATGCCTTGTTACACTACGCAAATATCGCCTACTTCAATTGTTGTTTCTTTGCGAATTCAGTATCCAAATCTAAAGAAACAAATAAAAACATACTACTTTACATCTATGCAAATCTATTATAGACAAACGATGAAAACACACGACAAAGAATTAGTTAAAGTTGTATGTCTATCGCCGTTTTCCTTTTCCATCAGAGAAACTGAACGATGTCACTTTCATGGGGGCTGCGACAACCAATGGTGCTTCAGGTGAGTCAGTGACTGCGAATTTATCATGCAAGAATCGGCTTTCGATGATGGACTCATTTCTGGTCATGAGTTTCTAGCAGTAACAGCTTTTGAGGCCTTGTTGATTCCTGTAACACTCATGTGCACTGTTCTTCACTTGCTGGAAATCCCAAATCACACTGAATTTTCCCACAGTTGCAACCAGATAGCGTTTTTGTTTACCACTTTCCGTCACCTGAAAACAGAATTTTATAGATGTTATTCACGTACTAATAATGAAAGAAAAGGAGGGAACCTTACCCATGAAAATATGCCACTGTGGAACTTATTTTGCTTCCCCGCCGTATGCGAATCTACAGGAGTTAACTTTCGTCATCTTGGAGCGGGTATCTTGTTACCCATTCGACCGCTAAACCCCGTTTGTCTTCCCGTCTTTATCAGTAAACAACGTACAAGGCAAAATCAAGCAAGTATCTGTGGTTCCCAACTGCCCAATATCCACTTCCGATCGTAAGTAACATCAACGTGAGTAATTGGTGAACCAAGCCCCGGAAAAGCAGTCTTAGTCTGCCTCAAAGAACTTGTCGAGTATAACCGAATCTTCCTGTCTAACAGACCTACCACAATCGAACCATCACCAGTTGTGGCAAAACACTGGAAATTCGTACCCTAGAGAACTGATGCCCTTTAGTCCAATGCAAAATCGGAGAATTTGAGTGCGCAATGTTCTGAACCATCCCTCTTCTATCTCTCATATCCCAATGAGACAGCCGATTATCATCCAAACCCAAGAAAGTGATTCAGAAGGATCCAATTGTGACCCCATCGTATCGTTTGTGACTTCCCTCATCGTGATATCAGTTCCGTCCTTTTCGAACTTACATTTGGTTACTATCTATCCTGTTTCTATATCCAACTGGTTTACACCACTCGAATGCGGCTTCCCCACATTTTCCGGACACATAAGCAACATATTGGTCTCACCTCTCGTCAACAGAGCCTTTTGCGGGTTTAGATTTAAACCCGAAAGTCCAGAACCACCATTATCAAACTTAACATAACCACATTTCCCATGAATCCCATGACTAAAATTCTTAACAACCTGCACATCGGAATCATTCACCAAAAAACTATCATCCAATGCACCTACTGCCAAACTCTGTATCCCACCGTCATTCGCAGCCTCTTCAAACTCCCCCAACAAATCATTAACATGTGTCCTCCACACCTCACCATCTTCCTCCTCCCAAACCGGATATTAGAGGTGTTTTGTAGTACGGGTCGGGTTGGTTTGACCCACAAACACTGTTTTTTTTACATTTTTTGTACTAATATGCCAATTAAAATATCAAAAACTATGCATGTGCTTTGAAAGTAGATTTTAAATATCATTTAGCATGTTCAACCAGCTAAGCTAATTTTTTAATTTAACCCGTTTGAGATCAAACACGACCCAAATCACTTTCATAATCAAAGAAGTTGAACCGTCACAAATTGTGTTTGTAACATAATTACTTGCCACTCTTGCAAGCCTTCCACGCTCTCAGAATTCAAGTTCTTGATAACATTTACATTACCTGTGAAAAAAATAAAAAAAAATAAATTTAGCTAAGTTGTAACCATATATAATCATTAGTATTTAATGTGCATTTCCAATGGATCTAAATAATATACAGGAAAAAAGGCGAGAAAATAACACAATGTCAAGCAATATAACACAATACCGAGAAATATAACACAACGCCGAGGAAAAAAGAGACAATGGATTGCAAACTATAACACAATGTCGAGCAATATAACACAACGCCGAGGAAAAAAGACACAATAAATCGCAAAATATAACACAATGCCGAGAAATATAGCACAATGCCGGTGAAAAAAAGACACAATGAATTGCAAAAGGACACAATGACGAAAAAAAACACAATGACGAAAAAAAACACAATGATCTAAAACAAATTATAAAATCTACAAGCTAATAATCCAAAGAGAAACCAGTGGGGCTGAGATGTCCATTACTATTTTTCCTTCTATTATATTGAAACGTTGAGGCCAGTTAAGCATCAAGCTTCTGGTTTCATCTGCCGATAGGTGACTACTATATGTTACATGTTATTATATAAAATTTGAAAGTAAGATACTGTGTAAAACCATTGAAAATGACAAACCAAATAGAAACCAGTCCAAGCTTTTGTTAGTTAATGGTGGCTGATAGAGAATTTAGGAGGGAAACTGATTATTATTTCGCAAGATACCCTACACTATTACAACTATTACTATTTATAACCCCATTCCCAACAACCCTACAACTGTTAACTAACTACCTTTGTAACCGCCCAACTAACTAACAACCTCTGTTGCTAACCCCTGTTAACTAACAACCTCTGTTGCTGATCCACTGTTAGCTAACCACCTCTGCTGCTGATCCACTGTTATTAACAACCTCTGTTGCTAACCCTGTTAACTAACAACCTCTGTTGTTGATCCACTGTTAGCTAACCACCTCTGCTGCTAATCCACTGTTATTAACAACCTCTGTTGTTCATCCACTGTTGATGGATCCACTGATTCCTAACAACATCTCCATCCACTGCCATCTAAACCACTGATCATTTACCCATATCACTCACCTTCCCGGAATTCCCAAACCCGCTAACCGCAGCATTCCACCAGGAACAATTCGACTCGACAAACCCCCTTCCGAAACCCCTCTTCGCCCTCCGAATCCCCACACAAAAATCGCCATTATCCGCCCTCAAAAACACGATCGAATCACCCGCCACCAGCTTCTTCTGGCTGAAAAAATTACTCTAACCAGTTGTCAAGAGATGCCGGCGAGGCGTACCCCGGTAAATATGCTGGAACTTCCACAACTTCCCGTGAACATCCTTAGCCACTATGTTCTGAACCGGCGGCTCCGCCGTGTAATCACCATTTATGCTCTTTTTGAAGTGTTTCCGAAGCTTCATCTTTCGGCTTTTGAACTTTGACATCTGGGTTTTTATTCTCTTGACGATTCGGCTTTTTCCCATTGCTCAACTGACCAGACGATGCACTTCTTTCTTTGACCTTACTGGTTACGTTGTGTCCATCCCCGTCAACATCAAATTTCTCAAAAGCCGACTGTGATAAATGTAGCCATTTTACCGAGCCTTGATCTTCCAACTGATGAACATGAAGAGTGGCTGCAACAAATTCCATGAAGTCAACAAACCCGTCTTTGTTACTATCCATCTGCATCACAAAAATATAGGTTATAAGAAAGGGTCAAAATAGTAACTTTATCGTGCCTTAGATAATCAGTTTTGTTACAATGGGCTTACTGCTTTTAGTATCTCTAAAACACGCGATTCTTTCAACTTCCAAGGAAGATCTTTAGCAAGCGCCTGCCACAACCACATAGCCACTATCAACCTCCATACCCACTATGAGGTATGAACCCCCAAAATTACTAATGAATAACACGGTTGGTTGGAATACATTACCTTTTGTCCTTTTGCTTTGAGTTCCAGATTTTGATAAGCCCTTGATGTAGGGTTTCCATGCTTTTAGTTTCTGTTAAAACATATAATAAATCAATATCAAAGTGAACATATTTGCTTTCGGTGTTGCCCAGTTATTCCAACGAAACACTGCTGCATTTTGTTGTCGATCAACCTGCTGATGCAGTTCCGATTTATCTGCTTTACCGAGAATACCACTCCATAATCATTCTTCAGTTCCCAAACGTGAAAATAAGCACAAAAGGCAGGTGATCCCACGTCTAAGATCCATGGCATTCATTCCAGCTGCAACTGATTTGCAGCCTTCGGAATAAATTGCCTTCGTTAGAACCGTTGCACAAGTGGTACCTGAAATATAGTAAATCGTGTCGGCTTTGAGAAAATGATTCAACTTTTTCGAAAAAAAAAGAAAGGAAAAAAGAAAACTCACCATCACCAGCAACGTCATTGGTGGCGTTAGCAACCTGCTTGATGAGACTCGCACCAACGTTCTTAACCCTGTCTTTTACCCCTTAGAATATGCAATTCCAGTTAATGGTCAGCTATCATGACACTATCAAGTAACTAATGTGTTGTCATTTAAGCAACAAATCCAAATAACACAAGTCAATTATGCACACAAAACAGCAATAACTATACCATTAATCCTTCAAAAAAATCAAACATCTCAACTGTGCAGTACATTCTACACTTAACCAACAACTAAATTACAAAATACACTAATCACAAACAAAAAAAAATTCAAAAAATAAAAAATAAAATAAAAACCTTAGGACCCATGGTAACTTCAACAACATCAGCAAGCTCTTCAACACCTCTAAGCCAGTGGCGGATCCAGGAATTTTTTTCAAGGGGTTCACTTTTCTAAATGTTCCAATTTCATATGTCCGAACATAAAAAAAATCGGGTCGGTTCGACGGTTCGAGTCGGGTAAGGTTCATCACATAATAAAATAAGATACAATAATGAAAAAAACATTTTCATGGTTAATTTAAAAACACGCAATATAAATAAGATGGTCTTACGAATACAAAAAACATACCGGTAAAACTAGTGGCAACTTTATTATCTTTTTCACGTTAGTATTGTAGTGGACAATGAGATTCACTAATCACTACTCATACGCATCGAATGCTAACAACAAAGGAAGCAAGAAACATGGTCACAAACTGCAAACAGCCACAAAATACCCAATTAACTACAGAAATATCACCATTGACAAATGCTATTTCTGTTGTGAACATTTTCTACCTAGAACAATGGGCTTGTATAAGACATCTCTTCAACAATAAAAACAACTTTACTTTAGAGATATCATCACCAATAAAGAAACATGTTGAAAAAAGATGCAAGTAATCAATAATTATATTTAAACTAATGTGTCATCTAGTCATGAATAACATAAGCTGATGAGCTATCTATGTCCAAAAAAAAAAAAAATCTAACCTGTATTCATGTTGTCATGTTAATGAAAAACGCAAATGATTCACTCTATGTTGTCAAAGGCGCCACCTAGGCGCTGAAGCCGCCCGGCCCAGCGCACCATATGCGCCGCGCCCTGAAAGGCGTGGTTTTAGGCTCTTAGGCGCAGGTTCTGAGCATTTTCCAGCCAAAAATGGCATAAAAGGAAAACCTAAATAAGACTGGAATCAACCTAAACAAGCCTAAAACATATCTAAAACCCTAGTAACGACGTTTCAGTAGTCTGTATGAAGATTTCCCTCTAAACAGTCCATATATAAAAGTATCAGACTGAGACTACTCATGAATTTATCAATTAACTGAACAAAAAAGCAATTTTTTTTAATAAAAAACAAACATGAAAGAATTCACTATTCAGCAATCAATTCTTTCAATCTAAACCCTAGGTTTCACAACTAATTCGAAATAGATATTCACCAAAAATTAAGCAATTAACTTACATAAAAGAATTCAGCAGAATTGGAGTATGTACACTGTAATTACCAGTTAAATTGAAGAATGGTGTGGATGAGGGAGTGGCTCCGGCGAGGCGGCAGGCTGCTGGTAGCGCCTTCTGTTCTATGTGTGTGGTTTGGGTTTGACGGTAAACAGAGAAAGGGCGACGACAACTAAACCCTAATGCCCAATTCGTTGCTTAGTTAAAAAAAATAATAATAATAATAAAGCTACAAAAACGCAAAAAGAGGCCTTAGCCAGATTCGAACACCGGCCTCTTGTGTAACAAGCGCGCATGTTTACAGGTAGACCATCTATGGATTCGTTTATAAGGTTCCTCTAAATAATTTTAAAGGGTTCCTTCACAGTTTTTTATATAATTTAACACTATAAATTACGAACCGAACGGGTTCCTGGGAACCCCCGAACTAGCTGTAGATCCGCCCCTGCTCTAAGCATCAAAGCTCTAGCATCCACTCCAAATTTAATATCTTGTGCAGCATAGTTTCGCATCTAAATAACACAATATATGAAATAACACAATATATGGGAAGCAATTAATCAAACACCAGGTTGGCAGTTTGAATAGATATTCACGGAAGTGAGCGAGAATTCAACAGAGTGGTGAGCATGGTGAACGCCATGGCTGCAAAATCACGGTTGCTTCAATGGTAGAAACTATCAATTTCCACCACGAGCCCTCTGGATTTTACCCCGCCAAGAGTTGTATGTGAAATTGTGAACCCTAAATTCTAAAGCGAAGTTACCAAAAAATACGAAACTGACAGTACCTGAGGTTGAGATTTCGCTTCTAGGGTTTCCTCATGTGAAGAAGCAGCGAAGTCAAGTGGGAAGCAGTATCGGTTGATTGGCTGAGGTTGAGATTCATCAGCAACGACCTGATAATCACTTCTAGAAACATCACAATTGAATTGATATGTTTCATCTTATTGATTTGGATTTGTGATTGTATCCATTATAACCAGCAATCGAAATCAGAGAAATTTTAGAGAGAGAAAGAAGAGGATTTGAAAGTGAAGATGAAGGTGGAAGTGAGTTTATATTGATAATTTTAGGGGCAACGGTTGAGGGAGCGTACCCACGTAGCTAGAAAAATGCAGACAAAACAGGAAACCTTAACTGGCGTTGAAAAAAAAAACTGTCAAATTTTTTGGATTTGAACGGATGAGATTCAATCTTGAAGATAACCGTCTGAATTATTACGATCAGGATCTTCTAAAAAACGGTTATACCCCTGTTGACTGGCGGTTTCTTAGCGGGGAACAATTTATTAATAATATCAGAAAATATTAGAGAATACAAGAAATTTACTTATGTTTGTCGTATATCTAATTATTATTGTTATTTCAATCAACAAATTTGTGCACTTCATCATCATATCCTTAATTAACGGAAAATAGAATCCTATTGAAGGTTTCACTAAGTGTTGATAACTACTTACATTTACTCAAATAAACAACAGGGTTTAACTTCTTAAATAGATCAACAAAAATGATAAAAGAGATTATGAATACCTATTGGAAACGTTGTGTACTTATATAATATGTTAAAATGAAATTAATAATGAAAAAAAAATTATAATTGAAAACCAAATTCTATAAATACACTTTTATAATCAAGATATAATGTTACATATAATAGAAAACCAGATTCTATAAATTCACTTTTATATTCAAGATAGAATGTTACATATGTGCAACGATAATACAAGTATTAAATTTTGAAATAGTTATTTGTTAAACAAAAGTCTATCATGTGTTACTATAATTATATAACCAACAATTGGGCCATGGTATTCCATTAAGGGTACCCGGAGCAACAACGTTATAGAGAGTGTGATGGCATTAATACCGTGATCACACCGAGTAGTGATAGTGATGGGTGTGATGGTTGTCACGGTCGTGATGTTTGGGTGTGGGTTGTTTCAACGGTTATGATTGGGAGTTGCAAATATTCTGTGATGGTGTGATGGGTGTTGCATATGTTTAATTTGGTGATGGTGTGATGAAATGTGATGTAATGATGTGACACATCATAATATTATGATTGGGTTTGATAGTGTGATGGTGTGATGGGTTTGATAGTGTGATGGTGTGATGAATGTGATGGGTGCCTATAGTACCTTAAAAGGCCAATTTAGGCAAGAGTTTAATATTGTATAATGAACCACTGGGTCTTGGCCCAGTGGCCACCGACACCCATTTAGTGTCTCTTGAGGCATCCCATTGCGTGGAGGTCACGAATTCAAATCCTGGGTACTCCAGGCTCTTCAATCCAATCAAGTTGGCAAGGGTATTTACTGCCAGGGATCGTTGTCGGGTCGTGAACTGGGAAGGGAGATCCCTTCCGCGGCTAAGGATACCGTGCACCTATCCTTTTTTTAATATTGTATAATGGGAACAAGGATTTTCGGTAACCAACTCGCCGCATAGCCTTTCTAACCGATTAATAGGTTATGTGATCCTTTGATAAAATTCTAGGTTGGAGGTATCCAAATCACTTTTGTGGAACATTTAGTAAAATGCTTTCCTAGAACCAAACACAGTCTTTATTACAGGGTTACTAAACCTCAGCATTCACTTTACATTGTTAAATATGTTTTTTTTTATAATGACGAGATTTTTTATAATGACAACATTTTATAAATAAGTGACGAGCAAAAAATTTGACAAAAAACAAGAGATTACAAGTTTATCAATGAATGATCTAACCATGCTATAAAATTAGGCATAATCTTATGACTTCTTGTTGACAAGCAAGGCTTAACTTGATGGAAGTGTTTTCATTCATATCTAGTTAAAGTTACGATGACGGTGTCATAACTTACACGCACAATTGTAAACATCGAAATGATTCCAATTAAGATGACAGTGTCATAACTTGCACCCATAACCTAATGATCTAGTGATATGGTGGTTGCTTTCACTAAAGTGATGTAAGTCCAATTCCTTGCAAATATAAAATTTGGTGGTATTTAGATGCAAACAGTTATTCTTGACAAAATATGATAGGAAAAATAATAGGAGAATTAGGTTACCTCAGATGTCAGGAGTCATCGGAGATATTAAGGACTTAAGGTTCTAGCGAGTCTTAGAGCATCCACAATAAGAGAATATTTTGGTGTTTTTAGGGAGAGAGAAAGTGATGTGGAGGAGAGAGGGTGTGAGGTGGAAGAGAGAGGGTGTGAAGATGTTTATGAGAAAAAATGGATGGATGTGAATTATGTGAGTGTATAGAGGAGAGATGAGAGAGGAGAGAGGAGAGAGAGAAGAAATGTGTTTGTGAGAGGGGCAAGTGAGAGAAATGCTCTCATTGGTTGGGCAGGTGCCACATTAGCATCAAAAAATACCACCTAAAAACACCTCTATTGGTGATGCCTTAGCGTTTAACTGGAATCGCTGATGTAAGTTTGATCTATCTATTATGAGCTGATTATATGTTTCCTTTTTGTTTAGGATGGTTTAGGTTGTTTTTCTTTTGGTGTTTGTTTTCCTTGGTGTATTCCCTTTTGTGGCTAGCTGCTTGCTAGCCTTGGTGTTAATAAATTTGGTTTTGTTGATCGTTCGAAAAATAAAAGATTACCTCTGATATCTTAAATGTTTATTATAATATATTTTGAAACCCTCAACAACATTGACTTAGATTTTAGTATGTGGGTAGAACATCTAACTATCGAGGTCTTCCTTTAAGAACTGCATTTGACTTTGTTAACCGTTCAAAAAACATAAGGATGTCATAAATGTTTACTATAGTATATTTTGAAAACCCCAACAATGACTTCGATTTAAATATGTGAGGAGAACATCTAACAATCGGGGTATTCTTTGAAGGATTGCAAATGACGGATCTTAAACTTTAGTTTTCAGGATTATCAGAGGGGCCCATGTAAAATTTCTTAGAAATTTTAGGTAACATTCACACTTTTAAGCGAAAAAACAGAATAGCCGGACACCACTGGGCCAAGTAAAGCTCCCTCCATAGCTACAATTATTCCTTTACACAATATTTTATATATCACAGCTAAATATATATATATATAGGATAAGGCTAGGTAGAAAACCCTCTTTAGGTAGAAAACCCGGGAAACTCAAAGCTCCCGACATTTTTTTTTTTGAAAAAAATAACACATGTAATATACATGTTTTTAAGACTTTTGGGCCAAAAAAATCAAAAAAGCGCCGAAGGTTTTTAAAAAAAAAAAAAAACAAATTTCAGCAACTTTCAGCATTTTTTGTCTAACACATGTTAGTCAACGAAGTTTTTGGAACTTGTTTATTTTTTTTTTTTAAAAGTACTCGGCGCTTTTTTGATTTTTTTGGCCCAAAAGTCTTAAAAACATGTATATTACATGTGTTATTTTTTTCAAAAAAAAAATGTCGGGAGCTTTGAGTTTCCAGAGTTTTCTAAGAAAGATAAGGTTTTTTGTCTAGCCCAACCCTATATATATAGGATATATATATATATATAGGAGAATGATCCGTTAGAAAACACCCTTTATTGCGAGAACCGCGAGAACCAATGTGAACACAACAAAAAATACATAAAAATAGCTAAAAACACACACAAAAATTTCTTTTTTTAATATTTTTACCTCAAAATCGCTAATTTTCGTTACCGAAAAAAAATTAAAAAAATTTTTGGCTACTAAAAGTAGCGATTTTGATGTAAAAAATATTAATTTTTTTTTTGTGTTTTTTAGATTTTTTTAGTTTTTTTTTTTGGGTTTAGTTTTTAGCATTTTAGCTTGGGTGTAGGGTGTGGGGAGAGGGGGTTAGGTTTTGTTTTTTTTTTTTTTTTTTGTGGGAGAGGGGGGAGGTTTAGGTTTTTTTTAGGTTTTTTTAGTGTGTTCACATTGGTTCTTATGATTCTCACAATAAATGTGATTCTCAATTTTTTTTTGAACGGTCAACAAACTCAATCCCGAGCACTCTCGGGACACCAACTGGACAAACGGAGTACTCCGAGAGTAACCCGAGTCCACCACCAATTCCGGGGAAAACCCGGTAACCCACCCGCCCGTAAGCACGACGGTGAAATTACCGGTAAAACTCGTTTGGCTCAAGGATCCAACCCAGATTACCCTGGGTCTCCTATTATTGCTACAGTTAATTATTCTCTACACAACCATTTTATTTTAGATATTTGTCACTTTTGTTGTTTTTTTTAATAATAAATATGTTCGTTACTTTTGTAGTTTTTTTATAAAAAATAAGTCCTTAGAGGAGTGGGGGTGGTCCGTGATGGCCACCCCATCACGCGTGGAACAAAATAGCACACCGCCGCCGCCATAAATATAACGCGTGAATTACTCAGCGCGTTAAAATCATCACGCGTTGAAAATGTAAATGACCGTTTCTTTTTTGACTGTTTGGCACAAATATAACCGTTGGGATTCAATTTTTTGAGGGGTTTTTTATATAAAATGCAAATCATTCCCCAACTCAATCAAAAAAATCAAAAAACTCTTCAATTCAACTAAAAAATTCTCCAATTCAACTCAAAAAATTTACAACAAACATGGAAGCTTCAAGCAAGAGAGGAGGGGGTTCGAAAAAAAGAGGTTCGGGTACGAAGAAAAATCCCGTAAGACCCAAGGTTCGAGCGAATCTTGGTGAGCCGACGCGCTTTAGGTTGTAAGACGAACCCGAGCAAGTCCCACATTTTCAAACCCAACAATATCCATCCTTTCAAACCCAACAATATCCACCCTTTCAATCTCAAACGTATCAAAATCAACCGTTCGTTCCACCGTTTCAACCTCACCAATTTCAACCCCAATCGTTTCCACACTTTCAAACCCAACCCCAACAACTCGACCCACTACTAGAAGATAACACCTTCATCCGTCAATTTGCAAATGCGTATCGTGAACCACAACCAAGTCTCGACGACGATGAATATGATGATTACGTTCAAGAACAAGAAGAAGAAAAAGAAGAAGAGGAAGAGGAAGAAAAAGAAAATGATGATGTTCAAGAAATTGTCCCGTCAACCGTCCGACAACATTGGACGAGCGAGGAGGATGTGTCCTTGGTGAAGGCGTACTTGCACATCTCCGAGAACAAGAAACATGCCAACGAACAAAGAAAGGATACGTTTTGGAGACGGGTCATTAATCATTTTAGCCGACTTCCCGGTGCAAAGGAACGAAACATGGACCAAATGACGTCGAAATGGACGGATTTGAACGGGAAAATTAGTAAGTTCAACGGTTGTTTCATTCAAAAGATATGTTTTTTATAAAGTTTAAATCTTTTTTTAAACTTCAGAAAAAAAACAGAAAACAGTTTTTAATTTTTAAAACAGAAACAATTTTTTTTAAAAATACAGAAAACTGTTATTTAAAAAAAAACAGAAACTGTTATTTTTTTTAAAACAGAAAACAGTTTAAAAAAAAAAAACAGAAACAGTTTTTTTTAATAAAAACAGAAAACAGTTTTTAAAAAAAAAACATAAACAGTATTTAAAAAAAACAGAAAACAGTTTTTTTTTTTTTAAAAACAGAAATAGTATTTAAAAAAAAAACAGAAATAGTATTTAAAAAAAATACATAACTTTTTATATTTTTTTTAGAACCGAAATCCACAAAGTGGAGCGAGCGAGGCGACAATCATGCAACAAGCCACCGAAGAGTATTGCCAACTCTACAAAAAGAGGAGTTTTCCACACGTGGCGGCGTGGGACGTTGCGAGACGTCACCCGAATTGGGTCCCGGTTGAGTTGGTCGACATGCGTGGTCCTACGACTCCAAAAAAAAGAGGAGGTCCGAAAAGATCAAAGACATCCGATTCGGGGAACTACACGACTTCCGCGTCGGATAACTTGCCCCAAATGAATTTAAACGAAGACCCCTTTGACGAACCCGATCAACCCGTTGACAACCCCGTTGAAGAAGATACACCTACAAAGCCACGCCGCAGGAAAAGTGGTGAATCGTCAAGCAAAGGAAAGGAAGTGGTGGCAGATTCGATCTTTAGAATCGAAGAGGCGAAATTGGCGCAATACAACAACGCCAAAGAAAGAAAAGAAAAACTTGTGTCTGTAAAACTTGAACGCGAGCACGTGTATATGGGACACTTGAAAACGGTAGAAAGACAAAATGATTTAAAAATCTTGTGTGAGCCGCACGCCCATCTCGACGAACCGTTTAAGTCGGTCGTAATTCAACAAAAGCGCGAGATTTGCGAAAGGTGGGGTAGGGAGATGCCACCCGTTTAATTTAAGTTTTTTTTTCCAATGTTTAGTTGTTTTTTATTTTGCTATGTAATATATTTTTTAATTTTAATAAAATTTATAATTTAGTGTTTTATTGTTAATTTAATATTGTGAGTGATTGGAATTCCATAACTAGTGATGACCACCATCACTACAAAATGTTTGTGAATGATACAATAGTGGCTGATGACATGGTAGGAGTTGATTGGATGATTGTGAGTGATAGAAATTCTATCACTAGTGATCACCCCCACTCCTCTTAGGGTGTCCGGGGCACTTAGCGGGGAGGCCTGCGGTGACCCAAGTCCCCGAGCGGGAACACCGCCGCCATCAACGCGGTGAGGCAAATCGGTGAATGGGATCGGTGTGTATTCACCGATGAGGGAATCAAGATTAAACGGCTATATAGCCGTTATACATTTAAAAAAAAATTCCTAACTCCTATAAATACTACCATTTCAATCTTTTTATTTTTCAAACCCAAAAAAAATTGCCTAACCCCTAATTTTTTTAACCAATCTTTAAAAAAATGGATTCCAAGTTCCCGTTTTTTTCTCCCCTGCCCGACTTTCCCGACGATGAAGATTCATCGTCAAGCGATGGTAGTTTAATTTTCTTCCAAAATCTCATCCAACAAGCGGAGCTACTAGACACGACATCGTCTAGTAAAAAAAATTGTCCGTCGAGATCGTGTGGGAGGCCACGAAACACTCATGACCGATTATTTTGTCGATAATCCAAAATTTAATGCCGATATTTTTCGTCAGAGGTTTCGTATGTCCAAGTCTTTGTTCCAAAAAAATGTTAGTGACGTGGAAGCGAATAACGAGTGGTTTCAAGAGGGCTTGGACGGGAGAATGAAGAAAAGTTTCACGACGTTGCAAAAGGTTACTTCTGCGATTAAACAACTTGCAACCGGTAACCCACCAGACGAAAACGACGAGTATTTAAATATGGCTGAAAGGACCTCTCGTGAGTGCCTTGAATATTTCTGCGAGACGGTCTGTAGAATGTATGCCGGTGAATTCTTACGTAGACCAACGAGTCACGACGTTGCGCTATTGTATCAGGCTCATGAGGAGAGACATCACCTACCTGGTATGTTGGGTAGTCTGGATTGTACACACTTCGTCTGGAGAATGTGCCCCACAGAATTGCGTGGACAATATATGAGAGGCGATCATCAATACCCGACAGTTATGTTAGAGGCGGTGGCATCTCAAGATTTGTGGGTTTGGCATGCTTTTTGTGGCCCTGCGGGTTCACAAAACGACATCAACGTGCTCCAACAATCTCCGTTATTTCTTACTCAACGAAACGGAACGGTGCCAAATTGTCTATTTAAGGTGAACGACCACTTATACAAACGCGGGTATTATCTTACTGATGGGATCTACCCTAGCTGGTCCGTGTTTGTGAAGTCTTTTCCATATCCTCAAATCCCGAATGAAAAAAAGTTCAAGAGGCAACACGAGGCCGCAAGAAAAGATGTGGAACGGGCGTTTGGTGTGTTAAAGGCGAAGTGGGGAATACTAAATCGTCCAATGCGTTCCAAATCGGTGAAAAAGATAAGGTCCATCGTGTATACGTGCATTATTTTACATAACATGATTATAAAAGACGACGGAAGGCCGATAGCACCGGTACACATTCAAGATCCTCCAGTCGAACCCGTATTCGATGATACAGCTTTTAGCGAGCTCATTGACGAATATACGCATTGGAGACTAAAACACGATCTCGTTGAGCATCTCGGACGTTTAGATCTACCTCACCTTGAAGTGAATTCCGACGACGAGTAGTTTGTTTTTTTATTTTTCTAGTTTGAATGTAATTTTTATTTTTAATTTAATGAAATGTCTTTTATTAAATTTTATTAATATTTGTTTAATTTATAAACATGCATAATTACAACAAATAAAAAAAAAACAAGTCCCCCAAAAGAGGAGTGCCGCCATCAAATTGAGGGTCTCCCCCCTTAAGTCCCCATTTTGCACTCAAACGTTGGCATCACTCCACTCACACAATTATTTTTTTATAAAAAAAGAAGAAAAAAATATGATTGGTGGAAAAAGGGTGGACCCACATTAACAACCAATCACCCCTTCTCTCTCTCCTCTCTCTCAATCGGTGACCACTTACCGAGCCAAACACTCCCCGCGCGGTAAACCTTTGTTGGTGGTGGTGTACCCGCACGGTGAAAGGAGTGCCCGCATGGGGTCACCGCATGTGCCCCGTGCACCCTTAGTGAGTTTTTATTTTTGTTGTTATTTAATGATTTCATATAAACTAGGATTTTGCCTGCCGCGCTTTGCGTTGGCGCGCGACGGGTGGAAACATATAGTAAGACAAAACACGATTCATAAAACGCAGTGCGTAAAAGACAATTAAAAAAAGTGTAAATCACAAAGGAAGGCACAAAGCGTACAACACAATGCCAAAGACATTTCGAAAAACACAATGCATTCGGCATTTGCAAAAGTAGGAGTTGTAGTCTAGGGATTACAATTGCAATTTTTTTTAAAGTTTGGCGGGTGTAAAAATGGAGTAATAGTGCAAGGGGTAAAAAAGCAAAGTCTTAAAAAGACAAAGTGTAAAAGTATTAGGGGTGGTGGCGGAAATGTATAAAAGCTAAGGGGTGTTGGTGGAAATGTAAAATAAGAGGGTTGGTGGCGTAACTGTGTAAGAGCTAAGGGGGGTGATGGTGGAAAACTAAAGTACACGGTTGGTGCTGGCAAAGTTTGAAAGATGAGGTTGTGGTTTTGGAAATCCAAAGTAAAGGTTTAGGGACTAAATTTGTCATTTTATGAAACTTTGAAGATACCAAAGTCAATGGGCTAAAATTGCAACATCGTGAAAGTACGGGGGGCAGGGAGGCAAAGCCGGTGGGAAACCCGCGTGCGTTGCAGCGCGAGTACATTGCAAACATCGAATAGATTAGTCGAAGCGTTATGTAATGCGTTAAACATGTGAAAACGCACATTTTGACGTATCCAATTTAAGTCAGTAGCATTGTAGCTGGATAAAAATGTAAAGTATATCGTATTTATATGTGACACGACTCATACATAGAGATGTACAAAAAAGCATAAAATGTGTATCAAGGGAAAAATAACACGTGTAATAAAAAGTGATATTCATATCAACGGAAAAAATTATAACATTAGCGTGTTGCGGTAGGGTCGAAACGTAGAATTGGAAACGTACATAAAACAATCAAAAAACAAAATATATTTGACCTGACTTGTTCCCCAAAAAAGTTTATATCGAAACGTATACCAACTCGAATTTATACCGACACATAAATTTTAATATTCATAATACAACCCGCGGGCGATGCGTTGTGGGCACATTGCAAACAGATTAGTCCAAACGCTAAGTCATGCGCAAACCATATGAAATCGCATGTCTTGACGTATTCAGTTCTACTCAATGTATGATTGAATCCAAACGTTTAGTTTTTAAAAAAGAAATTTAGTGAACGAAAATAATTAAAGAAAGCAATAAGCTAAAAATATATAGATATACGGTACAACAATAAAGTTGAAACATTATAAAATTTTGAGATTAAACCTCAATGGTCTAGTATTGCAATGTAATTGAAGTTTAACTTGGAAAGGAAATGGACTCAAAACACAATTTGACAAAACTAAAAGCAAAGGGTCAAATTGTATTTTACTCAAAGTATGAGTGAAAAATTGAAGTTTAACTTGGAAAGGAAAGAGACTCAAAACACAATTTAAGAAAACTAAAAGCAATGGGACAAAATGTATTTTACTCAAAGTATGGGTGAAAAGAGAAAATGTCGAAATGGACTCAAAACAAAATTTAAAAAAAAACTATAAGCAAAGAATCAAAATGTATTTTACTCAAAGTATTATGTGAAAAAGGGTTATTGCGATTTGCGAATTATTTAAGTTCTAATTGCACCGATTTGTTTAGAAAATATACTACTTTATATTGTTCTAATGGTTTTGTTTTGTAGGTATCAAGAAGACACTGGGAAAAGACAAATTATTGAGCAAATGGAAACCTTGCAATTGGCTGGAATCAAATAAGTTGACAATTGCATGTGGGCTTTGGATGTGGCCTTGCAATTGGCTGGAATCAAATAAGTTGGGCTTTGCATGTGGCCTTGCAATTGGCTGATGTGGGCTTGAATGTTGGCAAAGTCGGTGGAAATCCCACCGACTTTGTCCTTTAAGATTGTATATAACTAGGATTTTGCCCGCCGCGCGTTGCGGCGGCGCGCGACGGGTGGAAACATATAGTAAGACAAAACACGATTCATAAAACGCAGTGCGTAAAAGACAATTAAAAAAAGTGTAAATCACAAAGGAAGGAAGGCACAAAGCGTACAACACAATGTCAAAGACATTTCGAAAAACACAATGCATTGGCATTTGCAAAAGTAGGAGTTGTAGTCTAGGGATTACAATTGCAATTTTTTTTAAAGTTTGGCGGGTGTAAAAATGGAGTAATAGTGCAAGGGGTAAAAAAGCAAAGTCTTAAAAAGACAAAGTGTAAAAGTATTAGGGGTGGTGGCGGAAATGTATAAGATCTAAGGGGTGTTGGTGGAAATGTAAAATAAGAGGGTTGGTGGCGTAACTGTGTAAGAGCTAAGGGGGGTGATGGTGGAAAACTAAAGTACACGGTTGGTGCTGGCAAAGTTTGAAAGATGAGGTTGTGGTTTTGGAAATCCAAAGTAGAAGGTTTAGGGACTAAATTTGTCATTTTATGAAACTTTGAAGATACCAAAGTCAATGGGCTAAAATTACAACATCGTGAAAGTACGGGGGGCAGGGAGGCAAAGCCGGTGGGAAACCCGCGTGCGTTGCAGCGCGAGTACCTTGCAAACATCGAATAGATTAGTCGAAGCGTTATGTAATGCGTTAAACATGTGAAAACGCACATTTTGACGTATCCAATTTAAGTCAGTAGCATTGTAGCTGGATAAAAATGTAAAGTATATCGTATTTATATGTGACCCGACTCATACATAGAAATGTACAAAAAAGCATAAAATGTGTATCAAGGGAAAAATAACACGTGTAATAAAAAGTGATATTCATATCAACGGAAAAAATTATACCATTAGCGTGTTGCGGTAGGGTCGAAACGTAGAATTGGAAACGTACATAAAACAATAAAAAAACAAAATATATTTGAACTGACTTGTTCCCCAAAAAAGTTTATATCGAAACGTATACCAACTCGAATTTATACCGACACATAAATTTTAATATTCATAATACAACGCTCGGACGATGCGTCGTGGGCACATTGCAAACAGATTAGTCCAAACGCTAAGTCATGCGCAAACCATATGAAATCGCATGTCTTGACGTATTCAGTTCTACTCAATGTATGATTGAATCCAAACGTTTAGTTTTTAAAAAAGAAATTTAGTGAACGAAAATAATTAAAGAAAGCAATAAGCTAAAAATATATAGATATACGGTACAACGATAAAGTTGAAACATTATAAAATTTTGAGATTAAAGCTCAATGGTCTAGTATTGCAATGTAATTGAAGTTTAACTTGGAAAGGAAATGGACTCAAAACACAATTTAACAAAACTAAAAGCAAAGGGTCAAATTGTATTTTACTCAAAGTATGAGTGAAAATTTGAAGTTTAACTTGGAAAGGAAAGAGACTCAAAACACAATTTAAGAAAACTAAAAGCAATGGGACAAAATGTATTTTACTCAAAGTATGGGTGAAAAGAGGAAATGTCGAAATGGACTCAAAACAAAAGTTAAAAAAAACTATAAGCAAAGAATCAAAATGTATTTTACTCAAAGTATTATGTGAAAAAGGGTTATTGCGATTTGCGAATTATTTAAGTTCTAATTGCACCGATTTGTTTAGAAAATATACTACTTTATATTGTTCTTATGGTTTTGTTTTGTAGGTATCAAGAAGACACTGGGAAAAGACAAATTATTGAGCAAATGGAAACCTTGCAATTGGCTGGAATCAAATAAGTTGGGCTTTGCATGTGGCCTTGCAATTGGCTGATGTGGGCTTGAATGTTGGCAAAGTCGGTGGAAATCCCACCGACTTTGTCCTTTAAGATTGTATATAACTAGGATTTTGCCCGCCGCGCGTTGCGGCGGCGCGCCACGGGTGGAAACATATAGTAAGACAAAACACGATTCATAAAACGCAGTGCGTAAAAGACAATTAAAAAAAGTGTAAATCACAAAGGAAGGCACAAAGCGTACAACACAATGCCAAAGACATTTCGAAAAACACAATGCATTCGGCATTTGCAAAAGTAGGAGTTGTAGTATAGGGATTACAATTGCAATTTTTTTTAAAGTTTGGCGGGTGTAAAAATGGAGTAATAGTGCAAGGGGTAAAAAAACAAAGTCTTAAAAAGACAACGTGTAAAAGTATTAGGGGTGGTGGCGGAAATGTGTAAGAGCTAAGGGGTGTTGGTGGAAATGTTAAATAAGAGGGTTGGTGGCGTAACTGTGTAAGAGCTAAGGGGGGTGATGGTGGAAAACTAAAGTACACGGCTGGTGCTTGCAAAGTTTGAAAGATGAGGTTGTGGTTTTGGAAATCCAAAGTAGAAGGTTTAGGGACTAAATTTGTCATTTTATGAAACTTTGAAGATACCAAAGTCAATGGGCTAAAATTGCAACATCGTGAAAGTACGGGGGGCAGGGAGGCAAAGCCGGTGGGAAACCCGCATGCGTTGCAGCGCGAGTACATTGCAAACATCGAATAGATTAGTCGAAGCATTATGTAATGCGTTAAACATGTGAAAACGCACATTTTGACGTATCCAATTTAAGTCAGTAGCGTTGTAGCTGGATAAAAATGTAAAGTATATCGTATTTATATGTGACCCGACTCATACATAGAAATGTACAAAAAATCATAAAATGTGTATCAAGGGAAAAATAACACGTGTAATAAAAAGTGATATTCATATCAACGGAAAAAATTATAACATTAGCGTGTTGCGGTAGGGTCGAAACGTAGAATTGGAAACGTACATAAAACAATCAAAAAACAAAATATATTTGACCTGACTTGTTCCCCAAAAAAGTTTATATCGAAACGTATACCAACTCGAATTTATACCGACACATAAATTTTAATATTCATAATACAACCCGCGGGCGATGCGTCGTGGGCACATTGCAAACAGATTAGTGCAAACGCTAAGTCATGCGCAAACCATATGAAATCGCATGTCTTGACGTATTCAGTTCTACTCAATGTATGATTGAATCCAAACGTTTAGTTTTTAAAAAAGAAATTTAGTGAACGAAAATAATTAAAGAAAGCAATAAGCTAAAAATGTATAGATATATGGTACAACGATAAAGTTGAAACATTATAAAATTTTGAGATTAAACCTCAATGGTCTAGTATTGCAATGTAATTGAAGTTTAACTTGGAAAGGAAATGGACTCAAAACACAATTTAACAAAACTAAAAGCAAAGGGTCAAATTGTATTTTACTCAAAGTATGAGTGAAAAATTGAAGTTTAACTTGGAAAGGAAAGAGACTCAAAACACAATTTAAGAAAACTAAAAGCAATGGGACAAAATGTATTTTACTCAAAGTATGGGTGAAAAGAGGAAATGTCGAAATTGACTCAAAACAAAATTTAAAAAAAACTATAAGCAAAGAATCAAAATGTATTTTACTCAAAGTATTATGTGAAAAAGGGTTATTGCGATTTGCAAATTATTTAAGTTCTAATTGCACCGATTTGTTTAGAAAATATACTACTTTATATTGTTCTTATGGTTTTGTTTTGTAGGTATCAAGAAGAGACTGGGAAAAGACAAATTATTGAGCAAATGGAAACCTTGCAATTGGCTGGAATCAAATAAGTTGACAATTGCATGTGGGCTTTGGATGTGGCCTTGCAATTGGCTGGAATCAAATAAGTTGGGCTTTGCATGTGGCCTTGCAATTGGCTGATGTGGGCTTGAATGTTGGCAAAGTCGGTGGAAATCCCACCGACTTTGTCCATTAAGATTGTACTAGGATTTTGCCCGCCGCGCGTTGCGGCGGCGCGCGACGGGTGGAAACATATAGTAAGACAAAACACGATTC
>JARYGA010029502.1:0-44510 GCA_030545235.1 Helianthus tuberosus | reverse complement strand
GCTTCTTGGGCACGACCCCGTGCTGGCTGAGCACGGGGCGTGTTCAGCCTTCTGTCTTCTCCTTTTTGCTTTGGAAGGTGCCGTTGAGGGGTCGGGCAGTCCACTAATGTTCCTTTCCTTGTATTTATGTTGGATTTAGCTGTCTTTTTGCTTCTTTTGCGTTTTTGAGCTTATTTAATCCTGAAAATACAAAAGGAAGACAAAAACACTCTTTTTCCAATATTAGTACTTAAAAAGGGTTAGTTTTATGCCTCATTTGATGTAATTTATATGTTGCATTTTACACACATCAGCTAACAAGAATGTAAATTTCGATGACATGAAAGTATAGGAATCATGTCGAGACGGACTCAAACACGAAATGCTAATAGGTCAAGAGGAGGCAAGGATGCGGATGCGAGCACGGATGCATAAGGTGAGTGATTTCCGGAATCACTTCTTAGTTTGTTTAGATAATGTAGCGTATCAATTAATTAAGCATGATGTTTGAAGTCAAATATGGATCTGATTGTATGAAATCGGTGAATTTCGCTAAGTAGACCGAACGGGTTAAAATGAGGTTTTATGATTATAACGGAATGTTGCTTAAATAATGGCTACGGTATTGTAACCGGGTGATGGGTAGAATCTCATATAAGAATGCTAATCGAGAAATGGAGACACAAATTATAGACAAAAGACTCGGTTGTAAGTTATAATTAACGAATAAACCAAATTGTGACTGGAATTTTATTATCAAAGTATGATTTCGTAGGAATGAATGAAGTGTATGAGTTTAGCGCATACCAAGTATTGGGTGAGTAAATCCCATGTACGATACTTCAAATAATGTAAGAGTGTTTTAGTTATAATGTTCATGTGAACCTTAAGTTTCAACATATGAGTTATTTACTAAAATCATGAACGGGTCGAATAATTTATAATTGACTAATTAGTTGAAGGCACATAAGTTAAGAAACTTCCCCTAGTTTGGATGTTAGAAATTGAGTATTGTGATAGAGGACTAATTTACGATCACGTAGGAAGAAACAGGATGTAAAACGGATCAAAAACGAGAAAGTTATGTTCGTTTTTGTGTAGATTAGCGTTGCTGGGAATTGCTGCAATCAGCAGCAAAGATTCTGCAAAATAAGGGGCGTCGTGCCATGCGACAGCAGGAGAAAAGAGCCGTCGCGCGACGCGACGGTAGGCTGGGTTGACGAAGATTGTTTATTTAGTCGGTTTTGTCTCACGAACTCGTTTAAGCACGTTGTAAGTTACATATGACTAATCCCTCTTATGTTTTTGTGAATTGTAAGGTTTAACCACCTGATTTCGATTGTAAACGCTTATATGTATTCCGTTAGGAGAAATAATTATATTTTGATAGTCGGGACTGCTAGGTAATTATGAATAGAAGAAAGAATGCTCGTAGCCTCTTACGTACGTGATCTTTTTATTGGGAAGCTTGTATTTAGGGTGTCTTAGCAAGCCCTTTTTGGAATGTCTTATGTAGCGTGTATGTTTGTATAGTTAGTACACTTGTTTATGTGTACATATTCATGAAGTGAAGTACGTGCTTAACTTATATGTATGATTGCGTCTGTGTACGAAGTGGGATTTATTGCTTACGAATGAATGGGATATGTGTGTATGTTTGAGTGTTAAGTTACTAAACCGGGATCTTAAGTATGAAATGAGAATGCAGGAACGCCATAAGGACCTTGTGAAGGTTCAAAGGATTGGAATGCATGATTATACAGGAAAGCTTATTGAAAGAGACTGGCATGAGAAGAAGGATTATGGAGTGGTTATTCGATTGTATATATTTTATTTAAGAAGGACGTCACCAAGTATTAATGATGTTTATGTATTGGCGAATGCAGGTTGGGCGGACATAATATTATTATGAAGAGTAAGAGAATTGAAGATCGAGTCAAGAGTAAGGATTGTACGGGAAGAGTGGTCACGTTGCTTGAATTACGTATTTTCTTGAGATGTTAAATTAATGGAATGTTGTAAATTTCTTACTAGTAAATGTTTGATATCTTGTATTTGAACCTTAATTTAAGCAATGTGTCAAGGAAAGAAAGAAAGTTTAAAACTCGTTCTTCCACTGCGTTGTTTTTAAGATAAAACATTTATGGGTCTTACATTTTGTACTGATATCCAAGACCATTGCAGCTTTGTACGAAGTTAGCATGCCTATATATAGGATGCTTGGGTCTTGTGTTGGACAAGGTTTTGGTCCCTAAAGGGAAATGTTGTCTAACTGGTCTCGTGGTGCTGTAACGTTGGATTATATTAAGAGACCAGATTATAAGTGACTGCTCGGTGTTCTTTTCTATCTTCTACTGATTTCTTATCGTTTCTTATCATCGAACACGTCGTTTCTGGACCAAAGCTCCGTCAAACTCGCCAGATCCTGAAATCTCAGTGAGATCATCTTACAAGATATTCAAGAACCGAAATGTGACAACCAGCAAATTTATAGATTAATGCATACGACCTAATCACTTTTTATTTAATTAATTACATGCATTTAGACTTGATTATGTTTTCATTGAGTCCTTAAAGTCTAGCAATGTCCGGGGAAATGCATGAATATTTGCATTTAGAATAATCCATATCGCCTCATCGCGTTACGATGAAACTAATTATTAACGAGCGGTAAATAATTAACGTTTCTTTGTCGAAATTGTTCCAATATGCCTGAAACATTAAATCAATAGCATTATTATGTGTTCGATGTGAACAACAGATAAAAACTTATTTTGGATAAGTAAATATCGCAATTATTCGATAGATCGCACGGATATTATTTTTAGTCCGCTTTAACGTCGAAACTTACAATTTTCACCAAACAAATACAATAATGTGATCACTAAACGATGTTGATTAGTATTTGGTGAATTAAGGGGATAAGAGATGTCATGGGGATATCAAATTAATAAGTCCCGGTATACATTGCATAAATGTTCATTAGCCGAATAACTAGCGTAAATAAGAGCTGCTTTGCAGGAAATCACCAACAAATCACCAATCTAGTCCATAGATTGTTTTGATCTGACGATCCATAAGCGTTCTCACCGTTCTCATACTTTTCACCGTTTTCCCTAAATCCCGGCCCTAGTTTAAATCTGCAAGTGAAACCTCACGCGGAACAAGTTATATACATACATATATATATATAGAGAGAGAGATATCGGTTATCATACAATATGCCTAATCGTACATTACGTACGCTATAACCACAACCGTCAGATCATCTCAAATAAACCTCGTGCTTAACTATTAAATTAATCAAATTAAAATATATATGAAACCGCCAAGGTTAAAATCGTCCATTACGAAATCAAAAACCCCTGATAATCATCAAACAAAAACTCAAAATCATACCGTAAGATTCTCATTCAAAATTGTATTAAAAAATACAACAAGTAATCAAAATCGATCGATTCTTATTCACCAACTCCTTCTGCGAATTGAATTTCTGCTGAATTTGGAAGTTCAGAACTGAAACAAATCGATATTCCGTCTATCGAAGAAGATGATGCAGGGTGAAAATCAAATAAAATATGCGAAATACATATCAAACGTGCGAAAAACATTTCAGACAAAAAGAAACGTTGTGTTTTTTGTAAAGTTTGCGAAATCATATAACATTACATGCGATTACAAAAAAAAAGGTAATAATGTTTAAGATGTCTTATGATGTGCGAATTCATGATTTTACACATGCGATTTTTTAAAAAGTTAATAATCTTTGAAATTTCTTATAGTTTGCGAATTCATGGTTTTACACATGCGATTTCAAAAAAAAAGTTAATTATCTTTGAGATTTATTAAAGTTTGCGAATTCGTTTTCGAATCAAATGCGATTTTGAATAAAATGTTGCTAATACTTTCAAATTACTTTGTCCTAAAAAATGCAAAAAAAAATTACGAATTAATAACTAAAATAAATAAAAATTAACTATTTTATATGAAAAAAACTTAATTTATTACCGATGTGACTGTAATTTGACATGTAATGATCAATTTTACAATAAATACTACTGAACTTACCACCCTACCTACATAATAAATTTACTAATTTAATATAAAATACCCAAGTAACTACCTTCCATATTAAGACATAGAACACAAAAACACACACAACACACCCACAAAAAATGGCATCTGAAGATTCAGAAAAAATAAAAGACATTGCAATTAAAGAGCTATTATCAACTCGCATGTTGACAGAAATAAGCACCGATGTCACCTCTTCTCATTTGATTCTTGATGTGCAGGGGAAAATTCTTGAAGAAATCAAGAAAAATCAAGAGATGTGGGAGAGGCTACTTGAAGAACCACCATCAAGCTTCAGAGATGCAGCTTTGAATCCCATAAAGGAGCAATCTCGAGCTGATGACTTAGCCTTCTCTTTCCTGAAAGATGGTCTAAACACTGTGAAGGAGAAGATGGAGTTCAGCTCTGCTGAACGTGACAAAATCTTTGCTTCAAGTAACTAAATTTCTGTTTAATCGTTTTATGGTTGTTGGTGTGTTAGACAATAACAACTACTTTATATTTTGGGTACATTTTTTGAACACATCTTATGCTTCATTATAATATAAAATCGCATGAATGATTTAGACATCTTTGTCACAAAAAAAACAAGATAACACAAAATCGCATGTACTAAAAGTGAAATCGCATGTAAGACTAATTATAAACTGATGCATGTAAAATCGCATGTTTATATACTAAATCGCATGAAAAAATGATATAAACAGATGAATATAAAATCGCATGTGTTTCGTATAAAATCGCGTTTACATTAAAAAAAATTAATCTTCCTCATCTTCTGAAACCTCCTCCCACTGATCTTCTTCTTCAGATCCATCATCACTACTACCACTGTAATCTTCAAACTCATCTTCCTCTTCATCATCTTCGACCTCATTGTCTTTGTCTCTGGGATCTTTTTCAATCTGGACGCCCTTCATCTTCTTCTTTTGTTGTTTGCCTTGTTGTTTTCCTTTCAGTATCTCGCAAGTCCGAATATCATGACCTTTTTCATTGCATACACTACATGTCCTTGACCTTTTTCCTTTGCGGCTGATCATTTGTTCCTTCTTGGATTTAATCCTTTTATGCGAGCCACGACCTCTGTTTCTTATACCAGCCGGCACACGGACAGTGGGAGGTGCATTGGTTACTGGTTGTTGGTAACCAATCAACTTTGAAAATCGGTCAAATTTGGATCAAGTTGCTTGGTTATACGACTCTGATCAACTCTCTCTTTAAGCTGCATCATTTGATCCCTCACTAAAACAAGTTGATCAAGGTCGGAAATCAAATTGCTAACCAAATACTCCCCTGTGTGGATGATTTCACGAGCAATCCGTTTAGCCTTGTGTTGCACATCCTTGTCACCCACCTTTAAATTGTACTTCACATTTAATTCATTCGGCACCACATCCTTTGTCCATCTCTTCATAACATATTTGTTTGGTATTTCTTTAACACCAAACATCTTGAAAAGAAAATAGATGTGTTTACATAGCAGCCCATACTGCTCAAAACGCAAACAACTACACTGTGCAGTTACATCATTTTCAAGATTCTTGAACCACACCTAGGAAAACCAAAATAAAAAATATATATCTTAAAAATTAAAATCGCATGTGTAAATTAACAATTTCGCATGTCTAAAAATCATTTAATTGTATAAATTTAAAATCGCATGCGTACATCAAAATCACACATTGCAAAATCATGTTCTGAAAAAATGAAATTCGCATATAGGTTTTCAAAATCGCATGTTTGAAATATATATGCTATAATACCTCCAATAAACCATCTCCATGGGCTTTAAAGTCTTTCAACAATATCCTGATCTGTGGACCCTCGATTTTGGTGTCCATCGCCAGACATTCGGAAATTGTTCCATAAATATCTATTTGCTGATCAAAGAATATAGACCTGGTGAATCTCTTAGCGGCATCTTTTTCCAAAGTAGTTTCGCTCCAATCAGCAGGCTCAGTATATCTTGAAATATGATCATTCTTTCTATGATTGAACCTTTGGACATCCATTGCACCGTCAAAATGATTCATAAACTCTACAAGATTGAGTTGTGAATTTGACACCTGGCAAAAAAATGATTCTCGCTCTCTGATCTCGAAGTTGTTCGCATGAGACCAGACATGGGCTCATGCCGGTAAAAATCCGGAATCCACATGTATCTCATCGAAAACATATCATCAATCCATTTGTTTTCAGTGAGACCGAACTCAATCATCACCAACTTCCACTGTCTCTCGAATTCTTCAGGCTCAATGGAATCAGTCCATACAATGTCGCACATCCTCCTTTTAAACTCATCGTTATTGCACAACTCGTGACCAACCTATAACAATAAATGCTTTTTATATCAGCCTATAACAAAATCTATATTATAAAAAAAACGCTAACGAAAGACAATATAGCATGCTATACCTTATCTGCCACTTTTTTCATTATGTGCCACATGCACAATATGTGTCTGTTGTTAGGGAAAACCTCCTCAATAGCCTGTTTCATAGCAGGGTCTTGGTCCATCACTACAACCTTTGGCTGCCGACCAAATGACTTTACGAATGAATTCAGAAGCCATTTATAGGATTCAATGCTCTCCGATGCCAACAACCCAGCTCCAAGGGTTACATTTCGACAGTGGTTGTTAATGCCAATGAACGGAACAAACACCATCTTGTACCTGAACAAACACATGCGAAATACACATTGAAACATGCGAAATAGACAAAAAAATCACATGCGAAAACAAACAGTATAACATGCAATATATTCAACACCAACTCTTCAATGTCTACACATGCGATATTGCAAGTTTAGGAAATCATATAACATGCGAAAATAAGTAAAAACATGTTTGTCTTGAAACACTTACATGTTTGTCTTGAAAGTTGCATCGAACGATATCACATCCCCAAACTCCATAAAGTTAAGCTTGCATAACCCATCAGCCCAGAAGAAACCAGTTAACCGTTTGTCATCATCAACAGAATATTCAAACGAATATCCAGCTAAATACTGTTTTTTGTCGTCATCCTATTAATCACCATGTCAGCGTTATATTCTCATATATAGCTGTTAATTCGATTCCTAAAATTTTTGCAATCATCAACCGTGGCACCAACGTTCTCGAAACCACTATAACGTTTCCTCATTATATGGAAAGCTTTGACAGGACCAAGGTTTAAAGTGCCTAGTTTCCATACCATCTCCTCCTGGACATCTGACAATTGTCTGTAAGCTGACAGCATGTGAATATCATGTGGACATACAAACTTATGATTATGGCCATCAACAAATCTCTTTACTGTATATAATCTACCATCCACAGTGCAAATCATAAGTTGAGATTTGCATCCAGTTCTAATGGTCCCCCTGTTCCTTGATTTGAATTGCTTTTTTAACTTCGAATAATGATCGTCAATACACAGTGGCTTATGTCCCTCTTTAGAACAAACAAAATACTTAGTTTTGATTATACCACCACTGTGTACTTCACCACCTTTCCGAATAGAAAAACCAGCTAACTTAGCATATGATTGGTAAAACGCATATGCTTGTTCAATAGAGATAAATTGCATTCCAACCACAGGTGTAGCTGATGCTTGAACCTCCGGAGTGAAAACCCTTTCATCTACATAAATCAAATAAAAAAACAAAAACACATGCGAATTATCGGACTCGTTACATGCGATATATTAATAACTGCCTAATTTCATCGTAAGAACAACAACACGTGCGAATTGTATGAACAATAACATGCGAAAATGATGATTTTGATTAATATGTTTTATACATGCGATTTATTATACCATAACATGCGAAAATGCGTAAAGAAAATAAACATCAAATGCGAATTGAAAGACTCATAACATGCGAATTTGTACATGTTGCTTTCATGTCAAAAATATACTCAACATTCAAACTTCAAAACAGCTACAACAATGCAAAATCATTGTTACGATTAAACAAAAAACAAGTCTACGAACAATTTAAAGATCTGAATTAACATAATTACCATTAGAACACTCGTTTACAACACTTGTACTTGCAATTAGATTTGGATTTGCAGGTTGCGGATTTAAAACATCCTCAATTGAAACTCTCTGATATGCAGATAATTGAGCATGATCACCGATCGGTCGAGTTTCTTCAAAATCAACATCTGTTCGTCCAGTGCTGCTCTGTGGATCCATCGAAAAAAAAACATATGAATGAAACCCTAACACAGAAGAACGAAAACTGCAATTTGAGAATTATGAAAAAATTGAAACTGATTCGAATGATAATTACAGGGATATTAGTGTAACGAACTTCTCGCTGATTGAATGAAGAGACGAATTTGCCCTCAGATGATTGAATTAATTGTCTGATTTAACCTTATCAAAGAAAAACGAATCAGGACACGTGTACGGTCACTACTGTCGCGTATGTAATGTACGATTAGGGGATTTGTATCCTACACTTTACCTATATATATATGGTTAGGTTAACGTACAATATCCCTTATAGTACAATATGTACGCGCTCATCTCAGCCGTCAGATCTTCATCCCACATTGAAATCGCATCTTGATTTTTCGTAACAATTTCGCATGTTGGTTTTTTAACATGCGATTTCATCAAAATTACCACATGTGAAATTGTTACAAAAAACCAACATGCGATTTCATCAAAATTATCACATGCGAAATTGTTACAAAAAAACCAACATGCGATTTCATGAAAATTATCACATGCGATTTCATCCATACTATTTTATAACATGCGATTTCACTATATCGTACGTATTGTACGTTAAGGGATATTGTATTTTACACTTTCACTATATATACATATATACATATATATATATAGGCTAAAGATAAAAAGGTTGGTCTTAAGAATATCTACTCGGCGCTTTTTCGATTTTTTTTTTTGCCCAAAACTCTTAAAAACATGTATATTACGTGTGATAATTTAAAAAAAAAGTCGGGAGCTTTGAGTTTCCCGGGTTTTCTCAATAAAAGTGGTTTTCTATATATCCTTACCCTATATATATATATAGGGAAAAGATCAAATAGGAAGTTTATTTTGGCTATGAAGTGTATGAAGCAATAGGATTAGGACATGTGGCAACATTTAAAATAAAGAAAAAGGGTATTTTAGTCAATCCAACGATTTCTTCTTCCTTTTCAAAACCCAGTAACTTCAAAACCCACAATTTTCAAAACCCACCATCTTCAACCATTTCTTCACTTTCTATCTCAATAATCACTACATTATAGTGCGATTTTCATCCCTAATCAATGATTCAAACACCCGATCAACGTGTTCTTCAGATTTTTTTGAAGATAACCCAGTTTAATTTCATAAAAAAAATCGTTTTTTTCGGGTGATTTTGGAGATAATCACTCGATTCGTTCGATTCGAGCGCTGATAAGTGTTTCAATCATTCAAAATTCGTCAATTGTTGAAGGAATCACTTCGATCCATGTAAGAAATTCTTTAATTTCATTTTTACGATCTGGGTTTTTGATTTAGTCATTGCGTTTTACGATCTTGGCGGGGGTCCGGGGGCAGCGCCCCTGGTAGCGGGGTCCCAGGGGCGGCAGGCCCTGGCGGGGTCCAAGGGGCAGAGCCCCTGGCTGGGGTTGAGCTCATTTCGAAGACAATAATTCGTAGATAATTCAGACAGTTCACAGACAATTCACAGACAGTTCACAGACAGTTTTAGGTGTCCATTGCGTTTTAGAAATAAGAGAGTTTTATGTGTTTTCTGGCTATTGCGTTTTAGAAAAAAAAACACATTTTTAAGTGTTTTTAGTCATTGCGTTTTAGAATGAGTCATTTTTAAGTGTTTTCTAGCCATTGCGTTTTACAAATAAGACATTTCTTTGTGTTTTTTGTGCATTGCGTTTTAGGTAAAACACTTTTTTATGTGTTTTCAGTCCATTGCGTTTTAGAAAACGGACATTTTAAGTGTTTTATGTCCATTGCGTTTTAGAAATAAGACATTTGTTTGTGTTTTTTGTGCATTGCGTTTTAGGTAAAACACATTTTTATGTGTTTTTAGTCCATTGCGTTTTAGAAAGTACATTTTCTTTTGAGTTTTTAGGCTATTGCGTTTTAGAAATAAGACATTTCTTTGTGTTTTCTGGCCATTGCGTTTTACAAATAAGTCATTTCTTTGTGTTTTTTGTGCATTGTGTTTTAGAAAAATGTCATTTTTTAGGGTTTTTTTTCATTGCGTTTTACGTAACTGGGGGTTTTTCTATTGCGTTTTACGCAACTGGGTTTTAAATTTTATTTTTTTAAATATAGCAATAGTATACTCGTTTTAAAGATAAAAAACGCTCGTTTTTTTGGTGCAATTTTTATAAAAAACTAATGTCGTATGAGAGAGTTATTAACGTTTAAAAAATGGGGGGGGGGGGGGGGAGGGGAATTGGAGGAGAGAGAAACTATTGGCTTGGATTGACTAGATTGCGCCTAAACAAACTCACGCGCCTATTTTTTCCCCTTCAATTTCCCTGATTTAATCTTAGCCCTTGATTAACTAAATGGATGGTTAAGATCACTTCCTAGCCTTCCTAGCCAAATAAACTTCCTATTGTATCTCCACCCTATATATATATATATATATATATAACTTGTGTGCTTGGTATCATGTTTAAAAAAGCAAAGCAATAAGTAAAAAATAAAGGTGAAAACTGAAAATAAAGAAAGGGGAGACAAGCATAGGTACTTGACCTCACCTGAGCGTGCGTGCCACACGGAACGTATTTTTAGAGATTGATCTGTTTGTGGGCCCCACGGTCAGACCAACCTTTGACTCAGTGGTGGTGACTGATGGCGATTGTGGTGGCGTGACGGTGGGGACGCCGTCTATTCTTTCTTCTGTCGCTATCTGATCTGCTGCTATTCTCTTTTCGTCTTCCCCATACGATTCCTTTGTTTTGTGTAAACGAACACAAGTATAGCCTTCCAATTTCATCAAATACATTTTGGTTCATTGTTCTTTTGTTTTCTTGGAAGATGGAAATTCATTTGATGTTCCTTAATATGATCAGCTAAGTTAATTGGATTATATATATTGCTGTTAAACAAACTAGGTTTAAAGAAGTTCGCCGTGTTGCGGCGAATTTCTTTGTTATTTAGTATGTGTTAACATGTGTTTTGAAATCACTACGAGCGTGTTGCGAACGTAACTGCTGACAAGAAAAAAAAAAGAAAATATAGAAAAAAACACTATAAGATAACCAAAAGAAAATCAACCAAAAAAGTTGAATGGTAACGATGTTGTTCGTATGAAACCCGTGGTCAGAGATGAGCAAAGTGTTCTGGGTACCGGTACTAAATTAGCCGAACCGAAAGATCTTAAGTACCAATTCGGTACCGACTTTTGGCATTCCTGGTACCGGTTCACTACCGTTTTTTACCTTCATATACCGGTACCGTAACCGGTATTTTCGGTATCAGTACCGATTCTGTATCGGTTTGCACCGAGCTCATCCCTACCCCTGAAACTAAAAAAAGAAAAAATTAAAAGTTGAAGAAAATCAACAAAAAAAAGTTGTACGATACCGTTGTTCGTACAGTAACCGTGATCAGGGATGAGCAAATAGTGCCGGGTAGCAGCACTGAATTTCCTCGAACCAAAAGTTTTCCATTATCAATTCGGCACCAACTTTTGACGTTTTCTGTATTAGTGCCGGATTTTACCTTCATGTACTGATACCGAACAGGACCGTCCCGGTATTTTTGATACCAATACTGGTTCGAAACCGGTTGACACCAAGATTATCCCAACCCCAGATATGAAAAAAAAAAGATTAAAGTTAAAAAGTAAAGAAATAAACATTATTATATGTTACACCCTAACTCATATTTGACAAAAGTCGCAGCGGAAATTCGTGCCATAAAATTTCTTTCTTTATAAATACCTCAACTTATTTAAACTTTAACTTTATCATAACTCTTATTATAAATCTGTCATCCTCTTATTTACTAATTAAAGACATAGCTTATGTTTTCTACATTTTACATTCAACGTCCCCGTACAATCTCTCTAGTGACTCGGTCTTCGATCCTTAATCTTCGTGATAAACGCTCATTATCCGTACAACCTGCATTACCACATACATTCAACACATTAGTATACAAGACATAAACAAGAATACAATACATGTACGCTTTCCATTCAGCTTCTCTCTCATTTTTAAGCATATCATTCGCGTATTCATTCTCTTGTGAGCCTTCAATAATATACCTGCGTAACACTTCATTTTACAGGCACACGATTAATACCATTAACACTTAACGTATCCAGAATCGTACTTGTATATACTCGTGCATACATCCATACCTCAACACATGCATGCATACACTCATAAGTGTCTTCATATGTACATAAATACACACCTGCATACGTACATACATCCCTATGCCTTCACATATATACATACTATCATACGCATCTTCATATATACATAAGTACGCTTCGTAAGTATCCACATTCATACATCTCTACATACATGCATACATTCATATATATCTTTATATAAATACGTACATATCTTTCCTACAACTTACGTGCGTGCATACACTCATACATGCTTTATACAATCCTGCATACATACTTACATACATACGTACATACATACACATTTGCATAGGTGCATACCTTTCCTACATCTTTACGTACATACATGCCATTATACGTATTTTCATATATACATAAATACGCATCTACATACACGTAACACATCTTGCATACCTCTCACATACTCATACGATATTTACATGGGACTTAAACTTTGATTTATAGCCCATAAATATCTAAGGATTGATGCGTGGTTAAAAACCGGTGCTCGTAATTATATAACTTTATGATTACATATGAGTCTTAGATCTTGAACGACCTACTTTTAATTAGGTATTGCGTTTATGCAGGTTTGACAAAGTTAAGGAGCCTTTCGGGAGCTTTACATGCTACCGGGTCGAAAACCGGAGCACCAGAACACGTTACGGGTCAACCGGAAACACCAGACGCGAAAAATAAAAGCTTACAAACAAGTGCCCGTCGGCGACGGGCTCCAAGCCGTCGGCGACGGGTTGTAGATATGCCCGTCGGGCCATTTAACCCGTCGGCAGTGTGTTAACCCGTCAGCAAAAAAAGTGGTTTTCCCTTGCCCGTCGGCGACGGCCTCCTTGCCCGTCGGCGACGGGCTCTCTAAAGTGCATTTTTCTGCAGCTCCGTTTCGACGTCCGAACGCACTAAAACGCGCGTAACTTTCGAACCGTTTACCCGTTTAACCTCCCGTTTCTTCCTACATGCTTGTAAATTCACATTCTATCATATAAACTTAAAATCCCACATACGAATTAAGGAAATTCTTAACTTGCATGCATTCGGCTTATTGTCATTCTTTAATTATTTGACCCGTTATGGGTATTTGCGCATTAAATGGTCTATGACATACAAAACCATACTCTTCGCTTTCACACATGACTATAACATTATTCTAATCGATTAGCTTATTTCCAAATGGGCATTTAAGGTCGTTCGCCCGATATACCTATCAAGGGCGTTTTTGTCAACATTGCTCAATCCTTTACAACCAAGGACCTCATTGCATATTTAACCAATCCTACCACTTAACTTCAATTCTAACGCATATACCTTACTCGGATCAAAGCTAAGATCCGTTTAATACTTCATCGATTTCATTCAACTCATTCCTATTTGACCTCAATTAACACATTTAGTTAAAATACATATAACTTTACATAAACAACTAAGAAGTGATTACGGAATCACTTACCTCATGAATCCGTATCCACATCCGTTTCCACGCCTCTTCTTGACCCGTTAGCCTTTCGCGCTTGAGTCCGTCTCCACATGATTCCTATACTTTCATGTCATAGAAATCACGCTATCATTAGCATACTCATTTGTACATGATAACAATCGTATCAATCCCATATTTCATACTTAACTTTCATCAATCATTTCTAACAAACATAACTCATATAATCATGTTCGCATACGTTTAACTCATGTAACTCATCATGTCATTACATTTAACACGGATTGACATTACATGTACCATACGACTTCTCATTAACCTATATTTACCATCACGAGTCAACTCATGTTGCTTATACTTAGTTGACTTTCAAAAGTCAACTATTAACCA
Organism: Helianthus tuberosus; assembly: GCA_030545235.1. Lineage (NCBI taxonomy): Eukaryota > Viridiplantae > Streptophyta > Magnoliopsida > Asterales > Asteraceae > Helianthus > Helianthus tuberosus. The sequence goes on along the minus strand of JARYGA010029502.1, from coordinate 30,286 downwards.
TACATATCTATCGACTTATCAACATATTCCCGTAACATCATAATCGACTATACGGACGACACTATATACATTTTATCATTCACTTGATATACGTACTACCTTTTAAGCATAACGTACAACTAATTCATACACAATCTTCTAGATTCATACATAGTTCATCAAATGCTTCTACAATCCAACATGGGGTATTTAAATTAAACATCAAACATGTTACCATCACATTTCATTCACTCCATCTACAACAATTCATCATTTCTTATCCCGTTTCTTTAAACATTCACACACATGTATGATTTCAAACATTATTAACATATGTGAATTATCAAATTACATTACATCATCTAAAACCCACTTCATAACTACTTGTTAATCACCTACAAGTGATTTAATCTAAAATTCTTCATAATTCATCATACTTTTGATATATGTACTACCTTGTAAGCATAGTGTACAACTAGTTCATGCATATCATTCTAATCTCATACAAAATTCATCAATTTCTTCCTCCTAATCAACATGATTCATACATGCATAACATCCAACATACTAGTATCACACTTCTTTCAATTCTTCTAACAAGAATACATCATACAACTCAAAATACATCAATATTAAGCAAGAACTTAAGCATAGATGATTTACCCATGTCATCTTCTTCACCATAACAAATGGGTTTCACCCTTAAACATCAAATTAACCTAATTCATGCATAATCCATGTTCCAAATGATGAATCTAACACATTCTCATGCTCAATTTCATACAAATTCGTGATTTACATCATAACCCATTTCGTGCACCATCACCAATCTAGAATTTAAGACATACCTTACGATCCCCTTGAGAAGGTGATCATTAATCTATGCTCGGTTATGAATTTGAGCTTCGTTTAGCCTTCCAATTTGAGGGAATTGATGAAACTAGGGTTCTTGGCTCCATGGGAGCTCCTGCTCTTTCTCACGCACACACCATGTGTGTTTGTGTGTGTATTTTGTTAATTAAAACATAACTTTCCCCCTTATTCATCTTTGGTCCCTCAAGTTTGTTTCCCTTGTTTGCTTTACTAAACATTTTACCACATTCCATCTTTTAATAATTTTAACCATACATTTAACTAGGTTAAGTGGCCTAGTTATTTATTTCTTGATGTATCATATCATAACATTTTAACGAATATAAATATTCGGGTTTTGGGGTGTTACAAGTCTACCCCCCTTAAAGGAGGTTTCGTCCCCGAAACCTGTCTCATTTTATCTTACAAACACACATCTATGTTTGACTTCATAGTCACATCATAACCATAAGTAATCATCCTATCTTATTTCATAATTATTAATACCCTTGACTTATTCCTCCTAACAAGTCTATACTTTCCATAGCATACTTTCACATAACATTTTTATTTCCTTTTTGACCCGTTAATAACAGGTCAATATACATACTTACTCAGACTTACAATAATGCTTACACTCATATGATCCGTTTATATACTTTCATTTCTTTCACGCATTCTATTACCCACTTAATTGGGTAATAGCATATACTCTCATAATGAGATTTAAGCATACCACTTACGACCCGGTAACATCGGGTTAATTACCTTCAACATAAATCTTCCGTTCTATCCATATAACGGATTGAACTTCATACATTCGTTATTGCATTCGCGACCACTCGTTCTAAACGGACGGTACCTTATCCTCACTCGACTTATTCAACTTGAACCGGTCGACGTGCCTAGCTTATTACAGCTTTCGCTTATCATAACCAAATCCGCAAGGAATTTGCATCATTCATATCTTTCATTTCTTGAATCCGTCTTGCGGATTCAAACATTGCATATACGCTTTTCATCCCTTGAATCCGTCTAGCGGATTCAAGCATTGCATTCATACTTTAACCTCTTTCATGTTTCGAATCCGTCTCGCGGATTCTAGCATAGCATTTCATGTTTCGAATCCGTCTCGCGGATTCTAGCATAGCATATCATACTTCGAATCCGTCCTGCGGATTCTAGTATAGCATATCATATTCCGAATCCGTCTCACGGATTCTAGCATAGCATATCATACTTCGAATCCGTCTCGCGGATTCTAGTATAGCATATCATAGTCCGAATCCGTCTCGCGGATTCTAGCATAGCATATCATACTTCGAATCCGTCTCGCGGATTCTAGTATAGCATATCATACTTCGAATCCGTCTCGCGGATTCTAGTATAGCATATCATGTTTCGAATCCGTCTCGCGGATTCTAGCATAGCATATCGTATTTCGAATCCGTCTCGCGGATTCTAGCATAGCATTTCATACTCTCATTCTTGAGAGTTTTACATATCTCCTCACCCACACGTCCACCTACTACTTACTCCTAGCGGACATACCTGTATCAATTATCACGGTCTCACGAACGTCATATGCTTCACGTGTACTGGCCAGGTACACAATCCACATACTAGTTTCGTGTCTTCGTGTAATTGTCACCTTATGTCCGAAGAATTAGGTTTCGGCACGTGTATCATTTTTCAAAACATGTTTACTTATACCATTATGGTCCTTCATTTAGCATTTTTCTTCCCTTAATGCATTTTACCATTTCATATACCGACATATTGAATTTACGTACCTGGGTTCAACTTTATCTTATTTCATGCCTTGGTGTCGGTACTTGACCGCACTCGCGAATCATCCTCTTCAAACGCTTATACTTACCTTGCATATACAAAACAGTCAGTTTCTTTTTGCGTATACACAAGTACATACTTACATTCTCTTTTACCTTTGGATCTTGACCGAGTCTTGGATTGTACGGGTTTCTTAACACAAGAGCACACAGGTTTGAGTTCAAGCACTTACCTTCTTACACTTGATTCTCTCAAACCAGGGCTCTGATACCAACTTGTTACACCCTAACTCATATTTGACAAAAGTCGCAGCGGAAATTCGTGCCATAAAATTTCTTTCTTTATAAATACCTCAACTTATTTAAACTTTAACTTTATCATAACTCTTATTATAAATCTGTCATCCTCTTATTTACTAATTAAAGACATAGCTTATGTTTTCTACATTTTACATTCAACGTCCCCGTACAATCTCTCTAGTGACTCGGTCTTCGATCCTTAATCTTCGTGATAAACGCTCATTATCCGTACAACCTGCATTACCACATACATTCAACACATTAGTATACAAGACATAAACAAGAATACAATACATGTACGCTTTCCATTCAGCTTCTCTCTCATTTTTAAGCATATCATTCGCGTATTCATTCTCTTGTGAGCCTTCAATAATATACCTGCGTAACACTTCGTTTTACAGGCACACGATTAATACCATTAACACTTAACGTATCCAGAATCGTACTTATATATACTCGTGCATACATCCATACCTCAACACATGCATGCATACACTCATAAGTGTCTTCATATGTACATAAATACACACCTGCATACGTACATACATCCCTATGCCTTCACATATATACATACTATCATACGCATCTTCATATATACATAAGTACGCTTCGTAAGTATCCACATTCATACATCTCTACATACATGCATACATTCATATATATCTTTATATAAATACGTACATATCTTTCCTACAACTTACGTGCGTGCATACACTCATACATGCTTTATACAATCCTGCATACATACTTACATACATACGTACATACATACACATTTGCATAGGTGCATACCTTTCCTACATCTTTACGTACATACATGCCATTATACGTATTTTCATATATACATAAATACGCATCTACATACACGTAACACATCTTGCATACCTCTCACATACTCATACGATATTTACATGGGACTTAAACTTTGATTTATAGCCCATAAATATCTAAGGATTGATGCGTGGTTAAAAACCGGTGCTCGTAATTATATAACTTTATGATTACATATGAGTCTTAGATCTTGAACGACCTACTTTTAATTAGGTATTGCGTTTATGCAGGTTTGACAAAGTTAAGGAGCCTTTCGGGAGCTTTACATGCTACCGGGTCGAAAACCGGAGCACCAGAACACGTTACGGGTCAACCGGAAACACCAGACGCGAAAAATAAAAGCTTACAAACAAGTGCCCGTCGGCGACGGGCTCCAAGCCGTCGGCGACGGGTTGTAGATATGCCCGTCGGGCCATTTAACCCGTCGGCAGTGTGTTAACCCGTCAGCAAAAAAAGTGGTTTTCCCTTGCCCGTCGGCGACGGCCTCCTTGCCCGTCGGCGACGGGCTCTCTAAAGTGCATTTTTCTGCAGCTCCGTTTCGACGTCCGAACGCACTAAAACGCGCGTAACTTTCGAACCGTTTACCCGTTTAACCTCCCGTTTCTTCCTACATGCTTGTAAATTCACATTCTATCATATAAACTTAAAATCCCACATACGAATTAAGGAAATTCTTAACTTGCATGCATTCGGCTTATTGTCATTCTTTAATTATTTGACCCGTTATGGGTATTTGCGCATTAAATGGTCTATGACATACAAAACCATACTCTTCGCTTTCACACATGACTATAACATTATTCTAATCGATTAGCTTATTTCCAAACTTTGATTTATAGCCCATAAATATCTAAGGATTGATGCGTGGTTAAAAACCGGTGCTCGTAATTATATAACTTTATGATTACATATGAGTCTTAGATCTTGAACGACCTACTTTTAATTAGGTATTGCGTTTATGCAGGTTTGACAAAGTTAAGGAGCCTTTCGGGAGCTTTACATGCTACCGGGTCGAAAACCGGAGCACCAGAACACGTTACGGGTCAACCGGAAACACCAGACGCGAAAAATAAAAGCTTACAAACAAGTGCCCGTCGGCGACGGGCTCCAAGCCGTCGGCGACGGGTTGTAGATATGCCCGTCGGGCCATTTAACCCGTCGGCAGTGTGTTAACCCGTCAGCAAAAAAAGTGGTTTTCCCTTGCCCGTCGGCGACGGCCTCCTTGCCCGTCGGCGACGGGCTCTCTAAAGTGCATTTTTCTGCAGCTCCGTTTCGACGTCCGAACGCACTAAAACGCGCGTAACTTTCGAACCGTTTACCCGTTTAACCTCCCGTTTCTTCCTACATGCTTGTAAATTCACATTCTATCATATAAACTTAAAATCCCACATACGAATTAAGGAAATTCTTAACTTGCATGCATTCGGCTTATTGTCATTCTTTAATTATTTGACCCGTTATGGGTATTTGTTCATTAAATGGTCTATGACATACAAAACCATACTCTTCGCTTTCACACATGACTATAACATTATTCTAATCGATTAGCTTATTTCCAAATGGGTATTTAAGGTCGTTCGCCCGATATACCTATCAAGGGCGTTTTTGTCAACATTGCTCAATCCTTTACAACCAAGGACCTCATTGCATATTTAACCAATCCTACCACTTAACTTCAATTCTAACGCATATACCTTACTCGGATCAAAGCTAAGATCCGTTTAATACTTCATCGATTTCATTCAACTCATTCCTATTTGACCTCAATTAACACATTTAGTTAAAATACATATAACTTTACATAAACAACTAAGAAGTGATTACGGAATCACTTACCTCATGAATCCGTATCCACATCCGTTTCCACGCCTCTTCTTGACCCGTTAGCCTTTCGCGCTTGAGTCCGTCTCCACATGATTCCTATACTTTCATGTCATAGAAATCACGCTATCATTAGCATACTCATTTGTACATGATAACAATCGTATCAATCCCATATTTCATACTTAACTTTCATCAATCATTTCTAACAAACATAACTCATATAATCATGTTCGCATACGTTTAACTCATGTAACTCATCATGTCATTACATTTAACACGGATTGACATTACATGTACCATACGACTTCTCATTAACCTATATTTACCATCACGAGTCAACTCATGTTGCTTATACTTAGTTGACTTTCAAAAGTCAACTATTAACCATACATATCTATCGACTTATCAACATATTCCCGTAACATCATAATCGACTATACGGACGACACTATATACATTTTATCATTCACTTGATATACGTACTACCTTTTAAGCATAACGTACAACTAATTCATACACAATCTTCTAGATTCATACATAGTTCATCAAATGCTTCTACAATCCAACATGGGGTATTTAAATTAAACATCAAACATGTTACCATCACATTTCATTCACTTCATCTACAACAATTCATCATTTCTTATCCCGTTTCTTTAAACATTCACACACATGTATGATTTCAAACATTATTAACATATGTGAATTATCAAATTACATTACATCATCTAAAACCCACTTCATAACTACTTGTTAATCACCTACAAGTGATTTAATCTAAAATTCTTCATAATTCATCATACTTTTGATATATGTACTACCTTGTAAGCATAGTGTACAACTAGTTCATGCATATCATTCTAATCTCATACAAAATTCATCAATTTCTTCCTCCTAATCAACATGATTCATACATGCATAACATCCAACATACTAGTATCACACTTCTTTCAATTCTTCTAACAAGAATACATCATACAACTCAAAATACATCAATATTAAGCAAGAACTTAAGCATAGATGATTTACCCATGTCATCTTCTTCACCATAACAAATGGGTTTCACCCTTAAACATCAAATTAACCTAATTCATGCATAATCCATGTTCCAAATGATGAATCTAACACATTCTCATGCTCAATTTCATACAAATTCGTGATTTACATCATAACCCATTTCGTGCACCATCACCAATCTAGAATTTAAGACATACCTTACGATCCCCTTGAGAAGGTGATCATTAATCTATGCTCGGTTATGAATTTGAGCTTCATTTAGCCTTCCAATTTGAGGGAATTGATGAAACTAGGGTTCTTGGCTCCATGGGAGCTCCTGCTCTTTCTCACGCACACACCATGTGTGTTTGTGTGTGTATTTTGTTAATTAAAACATAACTTTCCCCCTTATTCATCTTTGGTCCCTCAAGTTTGTTTCCCTTGTTTGCTTTACTAAACATTTTACCACATTCCATCTTTTAATAATTTTAACCATACATTTAACTAGGTTAAGTGGCCTAGTTATTTATTTCTTGATGTATCATATCATAACATTTTAACGAATATAAATATTCGGGTTTTGGGGTGTTACATTATAATATTAAAATAATAAAAATATTAAAAAATATATATTATTATAATATTAAAATCACTATTCATTTCATTTCCTTTATTAATATATAGTAATTAGTTGGATTGCAAATAAGGCTCGCAAATCATGTCTTATCGGGTTTATCAGGTTTCTAACGACGTGAATAATATAAGTATGAAACATGAATATAACTTGTTTAACTACTTTATATCTCATGTCTATAACATAGTTTTATGTTTTATGTACAAAGGAAAAGAAATAATGAACCGTAGTCATCTAATTCTATTTATTTAAAAAAAATATAGAGTAAACTTCAATTTTCGTCCATGTGGTTTGCTAATTTTAACACTTTCAGTCCAATAGTTTAAACATTGCATTTATCATCCATTAGTTTGCTGATTTTAACAGTTTCAGTCCATTAGTTTCCTGATTTTAACAGTTTCAGTCCACATTACTAACACTAGTATGGATTGAAACTGTTAAAATCAGGAAACTAATGGACTGAAACTGTTAAAATCAGGAAACTAATGGATGATAAATGTAGTAATTCATAAACTATTGGACTGAAAGTGTTAAAATCAGCAAACCACAGGGACGAAAATTGAGGTTTACTCTTTAATATAAAATCAAGTAGTGTACTTTTTCAATAAATAAGTTTAATCGTGTATCATACAGATATCTATTGCCACTCTATAGCTCAAGTGGTAGGAGGACTTTAGTAGGGATGGCAATGGGTCGGGTATTGGTAATCTCATGCCCATACCCGGTTGTAAAATCGTGTTCCATACCCGACCGATACCCGTCGGGTATTTGTCGAGTCATTACCCGTCGGGTACCGGGTATAACCGCGGGTGTATACCCGTTAGTTTGTTAAAAGATATACATTGAGATTTCCAAATACATTTTTTACTATTATAATTATTATATAATTTTATGTATACAACAACTATTATAAATTAAAAATATACATTACATACATATAAATTTTATCATAAATTAATAATAACTTTATAATATTTATACACTTATACGTATATACTTTACAACATACAAAATATAAATACTATCATCAAATACATATGCTAAAAGAAAATTTATATTTTCACATTATGAACATACTAAAATAAATAACTAATAGATAAGGCTATATGATCTGGTATATAGTTCGGGTAAACGGATATGTGGTTTCGGGTAATCGGGTCGGGTATCACCTAATCCCATACCCGACCCATACCCACGAAATTTTTTAAAACTAATCCAATACCCGGCCTAATACCCGTCGGGTATCGGGTATACCCGTCCCATTTGTGTCGGGTTTCGGGTATACCCATCGTGCTCGGGTATTTTTGCCATCCCTAAACTTGAGTTCTTCTTTGAAGACTCAAGTTCAATTCTCATTTGGTGCAAAAAGGGAGTGAGGCACTGGTGGGTAGTGATAGGAGACACAGGAAAACCTATGTTCGATCCTTGAGCCAAACGGATTTTACCGGTAATTTTACCGTCGTACCTACGGGCGGGTGGGTTACCGGGTTTTCCCCGGAATTGGTGGTGGGCGACTCGGGTTACTCTCAGAGTACTCCGTTTGTCCAGTGTGTGTCCCAAGAGTGCTCGGGATTGATTTGTTGGTCGTTCAAAAAAAAAAAAAAAACTAGTCGGGTTAAATCCATGTGGTGCGTGGTGCGCTAAACGTGTATTCGGTCTGTTTCGGTGTAATTTTTGTAGCAAACGAAAGAAAAAGAGCAAAAAGTATAGTTGTAATACGCCAAAAAGTGTATCAACATATGTTCGATACGTTGGTTTTTTATTAGATTTTAGTTAAATAATAACAAGGAAATGCATTTCAGCAATCATTTGAATTTATTTAGTTAAGTCTGAGTTAAATAATAAAAGTAAAAAAATAGCAAACCCAAAAAATCTATCTATACTATATAATAAAAGAAACCACTTTAGGGACACTTGTCATTATATTAGCCAATCTTTTATAAATAATTATAATTTTAGTTCTAATTACTTTTAAGAGTATTAGATAGTATCGTTAATGTTACAAACAAAAAGTTAGAAATATAGACTTATTTTATTTCTCTTAAAAGGTCCACGGTAACTATCAAATGAGATACATGTTTTACATTAATATCTTTAGCTTATTGGGTTGTGCCAAATGCTATGATTCTGTGAAATGACATTTAAATTCAAAGTGAGGAAGTTATTAGAATTTTATTTTTGTAACAGGAAAATAATGGAAAATCTAAAATTTTAAGTTGAAAAAAGGATTGAATTGTGATTTTCATCATATTTTTATTTACACCCTTAAAGTAATAATAAAAAAAAAACACTTTAGGGACACTTGTCATCATATTAGCCAACCTCTTATAGATAATTATAATTTTAGTTTAGTCTCTTCTAATAATTAATTATAGATAACCCTCCTACTAACTATTATTTATTTTAATATGAATAATCCTCCTACTAAATATTATTAGTTTAGTATCTTATGGATAATTATTATTTAGTTTAATCACCTCCTCATTTATAATATTATTTATTTGTATTAATTATATTTGAACGTTTTGATAAAGGGTAAATTTATTGAGACTTTATTAACAAATTTTGAAACAACAGTATAATCTATTTTTATCAAGAAAACCAAACTTTGTATTAATATATTAATTTTTTTTATTTTCACTATACAAAATTACATTTACTCGACCCATGTAATACATGAGGTTTTTTAAGATATAAATTTGTTATTTGATATACAAAATTAGATTTATCCATTTCGTACAATACACAGAGTTTTTTAAGAATATATATTTTTTATTATTTAGTACAGAAAATTACATTTATTCAAACCGTGTAATGTGCATATTTTTAAAGATGTAATTTTTTTATTATTTGGTATATAAAATTACATTTATTCAACCCGTGTTATAAATGAGTGAAGAAACACGGAACTAATTATGGGACTAATCAGTTTGGTTTATGTTTCTACCATGATGGTTAATCTTCTCAATGTTTCCCGAGCTCCTAATGACCGTGGTTTATCTGCAAAACAAAACACCGTTACTCGTTAAGAGGGGAATGTGGGGGTTTCCCTCTTAACCGGGCTCCGGCGTGAGAATAAGCGACTGCTTGTGGGAGAGAATTAAGTATTAAGTGAGAATAGAGGGAATGGAATGGATTAATCTGTGAAGTGAAGGTCTCTATTTATAGCCGGAGAGGTGTAAGGGGGTGTGGGCTGATGGGCCTTGGGCCGGAAGGCGACAACATGGAGGATATGCTCCTTGTCTCACTGGTATCGACCGTTAGTGGCTTCTAGGAGCTTTATGGAGTTGGCGCAACGTGATTGGAGCCACGTGTCACTGTTGTCGGCCTGGTCGTCCTTCTGCCATCAGCAGGTAAGTGGAGATCGTGGGGCAGTTGTCTCTGCCCTGTGATTGGTGCCACATAGGCGTCCTTAAGTACTTTTTGTCTCCTGCATGTCAGACGATCGTGGAGCACGATTGCGCAGGAACAGAAGGACCCTGATTGGCTCTTTTATTCTGCCACCTGTACCTTGTGTACTATCTGGAAAGGCCTCGCGCCGCAGTTATGCATGATTCTTGCCGAGCACGTTATCGCCTCGCGCGAGCTTCATGGGCCTTCAGATGTTCTTTTTAGAATGCCAAGTGTTGCTGACTGGAGTTTACTCTTATGTGGACCTCGCGCAGCGTTACACAGATATGTTGTAGCTTGCGCGAGGTTGGCAATCAAGGAAATTATTGATTAAGGAGTATGGTCCCGCGCGACCTTATAGGGGTTGCGCGGCTTTTTGGGACCATACCCCTTCAAGTCCCCCCAGTCCAGTGCTGCACCATGCGCAAGGCAAGTGGTTGGAGCTCTGGACTTAAGAATAAAGTAAAAGGATGCTTTTGGCTATGGTAGACGGCGCGCGTGTAAGTTGTTGGTTACTACGGCGCGGCTGCCAGGCTTGTTGTTGGCTTTGTTGTTAGCTTTAACACGAAGTTTCTAATGACTTTGGGCGGGAAAAATCTCGAAATTCGAATTCTGACAGGTTGGTGCAAAAGTCGTGGTTGGTGACGACTGAGTTGACCTCTGACGGTTGTCATCAACTTGTTGCTGACGGTTGTCATCAACTTGTTGCTGACGGTTCAGAGTTTCGTCAGGAGAGTGAGGCTCACGCGCGCGTGGTAACCGTCTCTCCGGGAAACACGCCTTATGTGGCGCTTTCTGGTTGGGCTTGCTTGCGGCGGTTTCGGCACAGTTACCCATCGCATTAAATGCGATGGGTATATATATCCGGAGAGATGTGAGGCTCATCACTTTCTCTTCTACTATTCTACTTCCTCTCAAAACTTCTTTGAATCTTCAAAGTTTGAAGAACACGGTTGCAGCAGATTTTCAAGTTCTTGAAGAACATCGTAGCAGATTATCAAGCTTGTTTCCAGAACATTCAAGACCTTTGTTTACCTATCGATGGCTGAGGAACAACATGAAGATAATCCCGGAGAAGAAGGTCATGTGCCTGTTCTCCGGTGGGATTTAGTGCTTTTTGAACAGCTTTCACGTAGTTTCCGGTTCCCACCGGAGTGGGATGCCCGGTACCCCGGCCAGAACCAGACGGCCGCTGATGCACCGCCGGGGTACATCACCTTATTCGAAGACTTCTTCCATCAGGGCAACTTCCGGTTGCCGGCGACTAACTTCATGGCTCATGTTCTTCAATATTATGGGTTCCATATATCTCAAATGAGCCCACCCGGAATCGTTCGGGTTCGACATTTCGAGTTCTTGTGTTGGGCTCATGGCATAGAGCCAACTGTTGATAGATTCCGGGTTTTCTACCAACTTCAGAGGAATATGGGTTTTTATTCCTTCGCCAGTCGAGGCACGACGAAGAAGATACTTTTAAACCCTCCTAAGAGTTTCCATGACTGGAAACCTAAGTTTTTCTATATCCGAGAGGAGGTAATTCCGATACCCATGACGTTTCGCGCCTGGAATGAAGCTATTGTGAAAGAAGACCTGGCGATCCCCAAGACTGAGGCTTGGTATCGGGAGCTTACTGCCACCCCCAACAGGGTGTTTGGGGAAAATGTACTTGTTGCGGCGCGGATGAGTGATCAATGGCCGCCTGAGAGCCAAGACGTCCCTGTCTTGAAGTTCCAGGATGAAGGTTAGTTAATTCGCTTGTTTTATTGATATTCGTTTGACAACTGTTTATTTATACAATTTGTTCTGTAGAGACGCTCCTGTATCAAGCTGCGTTCTCTACCTTTGGTGGGTCTATGAGTGTGCGCCCGCTCCAAGCTGGAGAGGAGTATTGGTATGCACAAATTAGGGGTAACTTCATGTACCCGGTTGCTGATGCATTTGCCGCGCCGCCTACTGCAACTGAAGGTGCGCATATACCTAAACCCCGTCCTCTGCGCTCTGTGACTTCTGCTGGGAAAGAGGTTGTCTATCTTTCCAGCGAGGAGTCTGTAGGATCTTCGAACGGGGATTTAAGTTCGTGGTCTAACGTCTTTGCAGGTGTGTTGCGCGACTTGGGCATCGACCCTGAAGAGAAGAAAAAACCACCCAAGAAGAAAAAGGTGATCAACATCGGGTCTGAAGTGACAAGTAAAAAAGGTGGGAGCAGCCGCGCAGCTGCTGGTGCTGCTGGTAAAGGTACTCTTCGGCTTCGTCAAAGTGACTTGAAAGATTATGTGATAATTAGTGACTCACTTGAAGGCTTGTCGCGCGCAGGCGAGAAGAAAGCTGGAGCGGGTAGCTCGAAGAGTGGAGGTAGCGCGGGTTCTCGTAACCCGGATGCTGGCGCTACTCCGTCCTCTGTTGCGCATGAAGACGAGGAAGAAGAAGAGGAGGTTGCTGAAAAGTTGATCAGCAGAAAGAGAGTTAGAAGTGAAACTACAGCTGGTGAGAAAAAAGCTGATGAGATGCGTAGGAAAGCCGAAGCTGATAAAGATCGTCGGAAGAAGGCTGAGGCTGAGAAGAGAAGGATGATTGAGCAGGAGAAAAATCGGCTAGCCGAGCAGGAGAAGAAAAAACTAGCTGAGCAGGAGAAAAAGAGATTGGCTGAGCAGGAGAAGAAGAGATTGGCCGAGCAGGAGAAAGTGAAGGAGGAGAAGTCTGCTGCTGACAAGTCTGTTGGGATTTCGAGTGGAAAAGGTCCCGCTTCTGGTTCGGGTGGTGTAAAACAAGGTGCGCCGCCGCGTTCTCCGATAGGCCCCCGTGATACTGTGGGGGATATTTATTACAAGTCTAACACGGAAGAGAGCCGTGGTGACGCTCCGCACCAGCCGCCGTGGTCCATAAAACAAAAGGATACTTTCCAAGAATTCGCGCCTTGCCGCGATTGGTTGCTGAACTCCATTCCTCCAGGTGAGGTTGATCGCCAAAGAGCGCTCACCCATAGCGGTTTATATCATGCGTATGTTGTTGGCGAAGCCAACACCCGTGCTGCTAATCAGGAGATTGTTCGGGAATGGCGAACCCTGGTTAGGGAGAGGGATGATTGGGAGAAATACCGCGATCGGATTCTAAGACGTGCCACTGAACTGGAAAAATCTAGAGCTGCCTTTGACGAAGAGAAGGCAAAGTTCGAGGCTGATCGGAAATCAGAAGAGTGGGGGCGCGAGGGCTTGAGAGGCAAACTTCACGCTGCTGAACAGCAGCTGGCCAAGGAGAAAGCCGAGTTCAAGCGTATATGCGAGAAGGATAATGAGCGCGCGGCCGCGGCTCGTACCAAGATTGTCAACCTTGAAGCTAAGGTTGTGGAGTTGTCGACGAAACTGGAGGATGCGCAAGCTGCTAAAGAGCAGGCTGAGGTTTGAGAAACTTCTTAAATTCTGTTACTACTTTCGTTTAATGTGTTAATTGAGTCTTTTATCCCCTGTAGGCTGAATTGGCTGAGGTAAAGGCGCAATTGTCTGGCAGAGACAAGGATTAGTCTGCTAAGGACGTCGAGATCGTTGAGCTGAAGCGTCGTTTGCGGGAGCAGATTGAGAAAAGCGAGTCCCTGGAGATTGATCTTGAAGCTGAGAAGGTTAAAGCTGCCACTACCGACGAGGCCAAACAAAAGGCTGAGGAGGCGCGAGACATTAGCACCACTGCTCTTAATGTAGCACAAAACAACTACTCTGAAGCTCAAGGTATCGTGGATACTTTGGTCTCTGAAGCCGAGTGGTTGCGCGGTCGTGGAATGGTGCTGGTATGATTCCTTTTTTACTTGATTTATTTAGACCTGTTAGCTAAAGTATTGTGTTTGCTGTAGATGGCTAACTCCATCCTAAATGCTGGAGAATTGGATAAGGCTGTTGCGGCTGTTATAGACGCTTCCCTCGTAGTTGGTCACCGTAAAGGCTATGTTGAATGTGCGCAACATGCATCAGTTATGCTTGGGCATGAGTTTGTCACTGCTCAGTGACTGATGCAGCTGAGGCTGAGCTAGCCCGCGCGGAACATGGTTACGATCATCTATCCATTCCGGTGATGGACTTGGTTACTGATGCGCTGAAGCATGATGACTGGTGTCAGCGGCTGAAGAATATCCTTGATCCACCAGAGACTGTTGAGCTCTCGGATGAGGAGGCACCTGCGGGTGGAGATGGCGACGGAAAAGGTGATGGTGATGGTGATGGCGGTAAGCATGACGACGATCCTGATGATAGCTTTGAATAGGCTAGTACTTTTTAGGCTTTATGCCTTGTAATTTTGTTTATGCTTTGAATGTAAGCTTTTGCGCGGTCGCGCTAGTTTTAAATGGAAAGAACACTTCGTTGTCTATATAACTGTTGCGCGGTTGCGCTTGTATTAAATATGATGTTTGTTTAATCCTTTCCCGTTACAATTATTGCACTGTTGTTAGAAAATTTGGTTAAGTTAGCGCGAATAAATGTAAGAGTGGCTCTTGGGCGAGCGTAACTGGAGTGTTTTCGTGCTAATCAGAAGTTTAACATTCATTTATAACGAAAGGAGTCAGCGTAAAAGAAAACGTCGTATGCTTTCATTAACTTAGAAAAGGCGCTTAGGCCAAATATACATTGTACGTAACGTAAAAGGCGTGTAGCCTACATGGAAAAGTAAAAGGTGCGTGGCCAACAGTAGTGGATAATGGCGCAGGGCCCTAGAGTAGTCACATATAGCATTTGCGCAGTTGTTGCGCATTCCACGTGCGCGGGATGATGTGTCCATCCATGGTGCGCAATTTATAAGCCCCTTTTCCTAGCACTTCGTGAACCAAGTATGGGCCTTCCCATTTGGGCGCTAGTTTTCCTGGGCGTTCAGCGTTTGAGGCTTCGTTGTCTCGAAAGACGTATTCCCCTGGAGTGAAGGTACAGATGCAGACTCGCGCGTTGTAGTACCTCTCCAGTTGTGTCTTGTACTTGGCTTCTTTGATTCGCGCGATTTCGCGCCTTTCCTCTAGCAAATCCAAGTCGAGACGACGCTCTGCCTCGTTGTCGATTGCGTTGACTGCTGTCAAACGCGGAGAGGGCAGGCCAACTTCTGCCGGGATAACCGCTTCTGAGCCATAGACTAGGCTAAAAGGGGTCTCGCCGGTACTTGTTTTCGGCATGGTTCGGTGAGTCCACAAGATACTCAGGAGCTCATCCACCCAGCCTCTTCGCTTCGTGCCCAGTCGGGCCTTAATCCCTTCGACAATACACTTGTTTACACTTTCAACCTGCCCGTTGCCTTGAGGATGCGCAACAGAGGAGAAAGTGTGTTCGATTTTCATCTCCTTCATCCAGTTCTGGAGGTCTTCAGACGCAAAGTTGGTGCCGTTGTCAGTTACAATCTTGAGTGGGAGCCCGAATCTGCAGATGATGTGTTCCCAAATGAACTTGCGCACCATCATGGCTGTAGTTGAAGCAAGGGCTTTGGCCTCCACCCATTTTGTGAAGTAATCGACGACCACTATTATAAACTTGACGGCGCCGGGAGCATCTGGGAAGGGTCCTACCATGTCGATTCCCCACTGATGAAAAGGCCAAGCAGTGGATACGGGGATCAGGTCGTTCTTGGGGCGCAGGGTTTTTGGAGAGTGCTGCTGACAGGAGTCGCACTTGCGCAGCTCCTTCAGGGCATCAACATGCATCCCTGGCCAGTAATACCCGGCGTTCATAATCTTCGCAACAACCATGCGTGGTCCCGCATGGATGCCGCAGATTCCTTCGTGAATCTCCCTTATCAGATAATTCGCATCTTGAGGGTCCACGCAGCGCAGTAGTGGCCCCAAGAAGGACTTGCGGTATAAGATACCACCATTCATTTCGTACTGCAGAGCTTTGTTCTGAATCTTTCTTGCCTCTGCCCTATTCTCTGGGAGTATTCCTTCTTTTAAGTACTGAATGATAGGGGTCATCCAGGATGGCTGCCCTATCTCGATCAAATTGACTTGTCGTAACAAGACTGACGGGTTCTTGAGTACCTCAATCCTTACATCTTTGGCAAGATGTTGGAAGGATGTTGAAGCAAGCTTGCTCAAGGCGTCAGCTGGTTTATTTTCAGAGCGATTGATGTGGATGACCTTGTGAGACTTGAACTGTTGAAGCAGCTCTTTTGCTTGTTCCAGATATAGGGCCATAACTTCACCCCTTGCGTCGTATATACCGTTGACTTGGCTGGCTATCAAGAGTGAATCAACATGTGCTTGTAGATTTTTAGCTCCCATTTTGATGGCGAGGCGCAACCCTGCCAGAAATGCTTCATATTCCGCCTCGTTGTTGGTGTTTTCAAAATCCAACTTGATGGCGTAAGTGAATTCGTGGTTTTCGGGGCTTACTAGGCGCAATCCAGCTCCCGCGCCGTCCTCGTTTGAGGCCCCATCAGTATAAAGCATCCAAGTCTCATTTGTCGTGTCTTTTTCGGGAGTCTCCACCAGCTCACAATCTTTGATTTTCTCAACTGGGACTTCTGTGATGAAGTCCGCTAGAACCTGACCCTTGATGGCTGGGCGCGGCCGATATAGAATGTTGTGGCCCCCCAGCTCGATGGCCCATTTTGCTAACCGCCCGGACGTTTCTGGTTTTTGAAGTATCGTGCCGATATGGAAATTGGTAAGCACGGTGATCACATGCCCTGTGAAATATCTGCGCAGCCTTCTGGAGGCGTGTAGCAGCGCTAGTACCAATTTTTCCATCGTGGAATATCTCGTTTCCGGGTCAGTGAGTACCCTGCTGACATAATAAATTGGAGTTTGAACTCCATTTCTTTCCACTAGTAACACCGATCCTACTGCCTTATCTGAAGAAGATAAGTACAGTACGAGTGGTTCTTTTTCAAATGGTGCAGTCAGGGTGGGGAGCTCGATCAAACATTCTTTCATTTGCTGAAAAGCCTTTTCTGCTTCAGGGGTCCACCTGAACTCTTGCTTCTTCACACAATTGCGCAGTGTGCTGATTAAAGGGTACGACTTCGCGGCGTGATTTGACAAAAAGCGGTTAAGCGCGGCGAGGCGGCCGGCCAACCGTTGCATTTCTTTGATTGTTCGCGGCGATGGCATCCTCTCTATTGCCTGGACTTTTTCCGGATTCACTTTGAAGCCGCCGTTGGTGACTATGAAGCCTAAAAACTTCCCTTCTTCCATGCCAAAAGAACATTTGGCTGGATTCAACTTCATGTTTACGCTGCGCAATGAATTGAACGTTTTCTCGATGTCCTTCAACATTTGGTCCTCTTCGGGACTTTTGACCACTAGATCATCGATGTAAACTTCAATATGCTTTCCGATGTCACCCGCGAAGGTCTTGTCCATCAATCGCTGGTATGTGGCGCCAGCATTTTTCAGGCCGAATGGCATCTTCGTATAGCAAAAAATCCCCAGATCAGTGCGAAAAGTCGTCTTGTATTCATCCTCGAGCTTCATCTGAACTTGATGGTACCCCTTGTAGCAATCCAAGAAGCACTTCCATCTGTATGGCGCGAGAGAGTCTATCTTTTTGTCGATCTCAGGCAAAGAGTAACAATCCTTAGGGCATGCCTTGTTAAGATCGGTATAGTCGACACACATTCGCCATCCACCACTAGACTTCTCTACCATTACGGGGTTCGCAACCCAACTCTGATAACGTACTTCTCGCAGGATGCCGGCTTTAAGTAACTCGCATACTTGCTCATTCATTGCTTTCGTCTTGTCTGCCCCTAGGCTGCGCCTTCTTTGGACTTTCGGTTCAACCGATGGGTAGGTATTTAAACAGTGCTCTGTGATGTCGCGCGGGACTCCGGTCATGTCGGCCGGGGTTCAGGCGAAAATATCCATGTTCTTGAATAGGAGCTGCTTGAGACGAGTTCTGATGTTTGGTGAGATAGCGTGACCTATCATCACCGTTTGCTCCGGATATTTGCGATTTAAAACCCATTTTTCGGGCTCGGTTGCTGAAACCTTCGCCGCTTTTGTTGGGCGCATCTCTTCTGTTGACATCACTTCTTTCTTTGCATAAACGATTGCCACCCCCGTCTTGGTTGGGAAACCAATCGCTGAGTGGGGGGTAGAAGTTATCATATTCAGCTCACCTTGCGTCTCTCTCCCGATCAGCACATCATGTCTTGACTTAACGGGCATCACCATGAAGTTGACGTTTGTTGTCCTCGAATGCTTCCCGTCAGAGAGTGTGACGGGGAAGCTAATTTGGCCTAACGGGAAGACCATTTCATTGCAGAACCCTGACAGTGGGTAGTCAACTGGTTCAAGTCTCGCTTTGTCTTCATCGTCGAACTGGTTAAAGCATTGTTCATAGATGATGTCTGCTGTACTCCCCGGGTCAATGAAGACGTATTCAGTTTCATAATGGCCGATGATACCGGTGATGACGATGGGTCGTGTGGCTCGGGGACCCCCGCGCACCACCGGGAAAATAACTTGCTGTTCTTGCCATGAAGGCTCATAAGGTCTCTTGCCTTTTTCTCTTGCGCTATACCTTGGTCCATTGACCATGTGTGTCTCCAGGCATCGAACCTTCTTGTGATTTCCTTCATCGTGGCGATGGAGCTGTCGCGTTTCTTTGCGCACGTTCTTCACTAAGTGGCTCAGCTTTCCGCTCTTTAGTGCTCTCTCGATCTCTTGTCGCAAGCTGTAACAATCATCTATTAAGTGGCCTGTATCCTTGTGGAAATCACAATACAGATTGGGGTCTTGTCCCTTTTTGTTCGTCATAGGCCTGGGAGCCTTAAAATCATGGTTCTCCGTCACTAGCACCTCTTTTGGTGTTTTTATGAGCGGAGTCCAATGCTTTTCACGATTATCATCTCGGACTGCCTTTCTATAACCGATGCGGTCAATGGTATCACGCGCGTCTTCCTTATAGCGGGATCGCTCTTCATAACGGGGTCGGTCGCTATAACCGCTGGAGTGGTTGGCCTTCCACCCAGTGTTTTTGCCTTTGTTGCGTCTGTTGTCGTCGCGCGAATGACCCTCTTTAGAAAATCTATCCTCAGAACGATAGCTGTTGGTTCTCGCGAGTGACTCTTCCGTTTGCGCGACTATCTTCGCGGCTTCCATTAGCTTATCCCACTCCTTGGGCATTCCATCCTTCCCAGTGATGGTTCTAATTAGGCTATCGCAGCGGATAACTTTCTTGAAGTGGCAGCGCATGAGTTGTTCACTCACGCCACCAATCTCCAAACATTCCTTGTTAAAGCGCGTAATGAAATCTTCCAGACCCTCATTATCTCTGCGCCAGATATCTTCAACTTCCGCTGTGTCGCGCTGGTATCGCCTTTGTTGACTGAAGTGACTCAAAAACTGAGTTCTGAAATCTACCCATTATTTTATCTTTCCCGGAGGAAGGCTGTCGAACCAGGTGCGAGAAGCCCCCGTTAATGTTTGGATAAATAGGTGACACCACATGGGCATGTTCCAACCTCCCATGCAGCCCACGCTAGTAAACACTCTGACGTGATCGTCTGGATCAGTCAATCCGTTAAACTTTCCGACAGTCGGAGGCAACTTTTCTCTCTTGAGCGGCGCTAGTGTTATCTTTGGGATGAACTTTGAATGCTCTATAGCTTCTTCTGGTCGATAGGCGAGGCGAAAGTCACGCCCCGCCTCCTCGGTATAACCAACGTGTTGCCTTGGTTTGTAGTACTCGTGATTTCTTTGCAAACGATTGAAGACCGAAGATTCGTCATCGTTCTCCCAGGTTGGATCGTTCGGGTCAGTTTCTTCCCACTCATCGTTCATGTTGCGCGGCGTGAGCCGGCTATGAACTGGGCCTTTTTGGAAATTTGACGGTTCGTCATAGTAGCTTTCTGTCTCCCCCCGTGTATCGCGCGTGTCCTGCACGCTTAGTCTTCGGGTAGGGGAGAGGTCTGTTGGCTCTTCCTTGGATATTTTGCGGTGGTGGCATCTGGCGCGGCCCGTGACTTGGGCCGGTTGGTGTAACCAAGGAAGGTTCTGCCGTTAGAACTGCTTGTTGCGCGCTCAAGGATTGATATGCCGCGTTAATGGTGGCGAGTTGCTTGGCGTACCATGAGGCTGGGGTTTCGCCCTCTGGTAGCCCTAATAGCGCTGAGATATTCTGAGGTGGAGCTGGGTTCGAAGGTCCGGCACCGTTGTTTCCTGGGGTAGCTTGAGCGATGCGGGTGAAGCTCCCGCGCGGACCCCCAGTGTTGGTCATCTCGATTTCGCCGATTTCTTCGACGTGCTGGGGTTGGATGTTTTGGTTATCCGGCCCCAACGTTGCATCAGGGTTTGCTCCAAGACCCACGAACTCAGGAATGATTCCTTGACCAGCCATGATCGAAGGAAGGAAAAAACAACGAAAAACTCAGGAAATAAGAAGATGAAAGTGGTTTGTAGAAAAAATCGGTGGGCGCCAATGAAGAAACACGGAACTAATTATGGGACTAATCAGTTTGGTTTATGTTTCTACCATGATGGTTAATCTTCTCGATGTTTCCCGAGCTCCTAATGACCGTGGTTTATCTGCAAAACAAAACACCGTTACTCGTTAAGAGGGGAATGTGGGGGTTTCCCTCTTAACCGGGCTCCGGCGTGAGAATAAGCGACTGCTTGTGGGAGAGAATTAAGTATTAAGTGAGAGTAGAGGGAATGGAATGGATTAACCTGTGAAGTGAAGGTCTCTATTTATCGCCGGAGAGGTGTAAGAGGGTGTGGGCTGATGGGCCTTGGGCCGGAAGGCGACAACATGGAGGATATGCTCCTTGTCTCACTGGTATCGACCGTTAGTGGCTTCTAGGAGCTTTATGGAGTTGGCGCAACGTGATTGGAGCCACGTGTCACTGTTGTCGGCCTGGTCGCCCTTCTGCCATCAGCAGGTAAGTGGAGATCGTGGGGCAGTTGTCTCTGCCCTGTGATTGGTGCCACATAGGCGTCCTTAAGTACTTTTTGTCTCCTGCATGTCAGACGATCATGGAGCACGATTGCGCAGGAACAGAAGGACCCTGATTGGCTCTTTTATTCTGCCACCTGTACCTTGTGTACTATCTGGAAAGGCCTCGCGCCGCAGTTATGCATGATTCTTGCTGAGCACGTTATCGCCTCGCACGAGCTTCATGGGCCTTCAGATGTTCTTTTTAGAATGCCAAGTGTTGCTGACTGGAGTTTACTCTTATGTGGACCTCGCGCAGCGTTACACAGATATGTTGTAGCTCGCGCGAGGTTGGCAATCAAGGAAATTGTTGATTAAGGAGTATGGTCCCGCGCGACCTTATAGGGGTTGCGCGGCTTTTTGGGACCATACCCCTTCAATGAGGTTTTTTAAAGATTTATTATTTTATCATTTGGTAAAACAATATTACATTTATTCAACCCGTGTAATACACGTGGTTTTAAAGATATAACTTTATTATTTGGTATATAAAATTATCTTTATTCAACCCGTACAATATAGTTCTTATAGATATAACTTTTTATTAATTAATATATAAAATTATATTTATTCAACCTGTACAATAAATGAAGTTAAAGATATATTATTTTTATTATTTAGTATATAAAATTTATTTATTCAACCCCGTGTAATACACGGGGTTATAATCTAGTATAGTCATAATACGTCCAAAAGGGTATTGACGATTGTCCTGTAAGTTTGTTTTTTTATTGAATTTAGGTAGTGACGAGGTGTTAAAATATGTAAGGCTCGATAACTCGTGCGTTGCAGCGAGAATTATTACTCTAGGTCGGCTCTTAATATAACTTGTATCGAAACACATATAAATATAAGGACGCTAAACAATATACGATATTTTATTTTAAAAGAAACAAACATTGAGAAATTGCCCACACCCGGTGTCGTCATCTTAAAATATACAATGTCACTCGATTTTTAATTGCATGTTACATATAAAATTATTTTTAATCGGTGTCACATGATACCAAGCTAGGTTCGCCCTTACTCTAAAATTTAAGATAACAGAGGCATTGTATGGGGTAAAATCAAATAAAATTTTAATTTTCCTTAAGTAGGATAAGAAGTAATTTTAACCATTCATTTTTCAAATCAATGGTTAAGATGAAATGGTAGAAGAAAGGAGGAGTGCAAGGGTATCTTGGGAAAATCATATATGTGAAATTTTTCTCTCCACATGCAAGGCACATGCATATTCCACACCAATTTTTTAAACGTTCATAACTTTTATATACGACATTATTTTTTCATAAAAATTTCACCGTAAAATCGATCGTCTTTTTATCTTTAATTTGAGTATCATATTGCTATATAAAATATGAAGACTAAAAAAACCACTAAAATGTCTTGTATTTCTATGTTGTATAACATTTTTTTTGTGCTGAATTTTTGTACTATATTTTTGTGCTAATTTTTTTGTGCTCAATTTTTTTGTCTTAAATTTTTTTCCTCAATTTTTTGTGTTGGATTTTTTGTACTACATTTTTTACTGAATTTTTTTGTGCTATATTTTTTTGTAGTAGATTTTTTTGTGCTATATTTTTTTGTACTACATTTTTTGTGCTAGATTTTTTTGTACTAGTTTTTTTGTGCTACATTTTTTGTACTGGATTTTTTTGTTGTATTTTTAAAAAACAAAATGGATGCCACATGTCATTTTCACTTCTATTTATAGGGACCAAAATTCCCTTCATTCCTACTTATTAGAAGTGTCACATGTTATCATCACAATCTTTCTTAGCCTACTTTGGCAAAATCCACTTTTTTAGTGGATCTTTCCCCGACATTGTATTATATATTATATATTATCCTACATATACATTTACCAAGTTAGGGCCTGGCACTCTCCCATTGGACAAACCTATTTTTAATTTAATTTTATTCCTAGTTTAAAATTACGCTTTCGTTTAAAATTACGTTTTAGCCCCCAGCTCAAAATAAAATTATAATTTTGCCCCTAGCTAAAATTACGTTTTCGCCCCCCGCTCAAAATAAAATTATACTTTTGCCCTTAGCTCAAATTTAAGCTTTTGCCCTCGATTCAAAAACTCATTTTTAATTTTGTTCCCAATTTAAAATTACGGTTTCGCCCTCCGTTTAAAGTTACGTTTTTGTCTCCAGTTCAAAATAAAATGTTGTTTTTCCCTTTAGCTCAAAATTACGATTCTGCACTCATCTCAAAATTACGTTTTTGCCTCCAGTTCAAAATAAAATTATGTTTTCCCCTAGCTCAAAATTATTAGCTGCATGTCACTTCCCTATTGGACCAACTCATTTTTTATTTAATTTTTTCTCAGTTTAAAATTACGCTTTCGTCCTTCGTTTAAAATTACGTTTTTGCCCCAGCTCAAAATAAATTATAATTTTGACCTAGCTCAAAATACGTTTTTGCCCTCGGTTCAAAAACTCTTTTTTAATTTTGTTCCCAGTTTAAAATTACGGTTTCGCCCTCCGTTTAAAATTACGTTTTTGCCCCCAGTTAAAAATAATATGTTGTTTTTTCCTCCAGCTCAAAATTACGATTATGCCCTCAACTCAAAATTACGTTTTTGCACACAGTTCAAAATAAAAATATGTTTTTCCCCCTAGCTCAAAATTATGATTTTGCTCTCAGTTTAAAATCATGATTTCGCCTCCTGTTCAAAATATAATTTCGGTTTTGCCTTCTGTACAGACATACATGTTATGAGAGAGAAATATTCGGCTATTGCCCTGCAACGGGGGCGGGGCAAAAACTAGTATACTTACAAAAAGAAACGCGATGTACAATATTTTTTGGTGATTGGCTATAGAGATGGCGGCAACTGACTTTTTTCCCTGTTCTACGCTTTTCATTTAAACTAAAAAAATCATTAAAAGTTGAAGAAAATCAACAAAAAAAGTTGGAAGATACCATTGTTGTTCGTACGACACCCGTGATCAAAGATGAGTAAATGGTACCGGGTAGCAGTACCGAATTTCCCGAACTAAAAGATTCTCCAAATCATTTCGGTACCGACTTTTTGCGTTTTCTGTACCAGGCTGGTGCCGGTTTTTACCTTCATGTACCGATAACTGTAACAAGCCGGTGCAACTGTACCAGGCTGGTGCCGGTTTTTACCTTCATATGCCGATAACGAACCGGGCCGTACATGTATTTTCGTTACCAGTATCGGTTGACACAAAACCTATCTAACTTAAGAAGTGAAGAAATAATTAATATTACTAAAGGTATTAAAAATACATATTATTATAATATATTAGAAACACTATTCATTTCATTTGGTTTATTAATATATAGTAAAGTAATAGTAATAGTAATAATAATAATAATAATATTAGAATAATAAAGGTATTAAAAAATACACATTATTATATTATAATATAATATATTAGAAACACTATTCATTTCATTTGGTTTATTAATATATAGTAATAATAATAATTTCATTTGGTTTATTAATATATAGTAATAATATATAGTAATAATAGTAATAATAATTGTTTTTTAGAGCTTTAATTTATTTTTTAATTCGATTATTGTTCATATAGATTTTTAATTAATAACTACTAGTGAGATTTTCCCGCGCTTTATGGCGGAAATTTGATCGGGATCTGTTCGATTCGTTAAGATACTGACACTCACTATTGTAATAAAAAAAAGGAAACCTTACATCGATTGAAAACAAGAAATACGAATATCGATACTGGTACTGATGTTGTTCAGTTGATATCGGTTCGGTGAGTTCTATGTTTATTTTTTCCAACATTGCTATAGAAATTTTATTGAAAATGAAAATTGTGTCGCTATAATACGAAATCAAACTAAAAATGACTGAACAACATATTCGATACTGGTATTTATTTTTATTGTTTTTGCTTTCGATAAAATGACACAGTATCGCTACCATACCGTATCAAACGAACCAAACAACATCGGTACCAGTATATATTCATTTTCATGGTTTCTTGTTTGATAACTGATATTGTGCCTGTAGTGAACCGAACGAACATCATCTGTTTTGGTACTGATATTTATTTTTATTGTTTTCTCTTTTGATAAATTGACACTGCATCGCTACCCGACTGTACCGTACCAAACAACATCAGCGATACTTGTGTTTATTTTTATGGTTTTCGGTTTTGAAATTTTTTTATTTATTAAACCTTGTCTGCGATGATAAATGAATATCGGTACTAGTAGCATGGCAATTTAAACAGATCAATTCCATTCATACAACATCGGCCTCGGTACCGGTGTTGATTTTTATCGTTTTGATTGATATAAAACACATGCTAATTTCTATACCGAGTGCATGTATCGTACCGATAGCGTAAAAAACCGGACCGACCAATCCAATGCTCGTGGAACGTACCACCGGGTGTTAAAAAAATTAACGTAGATGCGGATTTTAGATATTTTTAACAGCTTAAAATCATATTAAATAATAATTATAAATACTATTAAAATACTTAAAAAAGTTAACTTAAAATCAAATTGAATAATAATTAAAATACTATTAAAATATAAAAGCAAATACTTAAAAAAATAGAATGCACTATTTATGAGCTCTTATAATTATAAATACTATTAAAAGTACTTTAAAAAAGAGTTAACTTAAAATCAAATTGAATAATAAATAAAATACTATTAAAATATAAACACAAATACTTCAAAAATAGAATGCACTATTCATGAGCTCTTTATATATATAGGTTGTTTCTCTGCGCGTTGCAGCGGAACGTTATCGCGTGCATTCGATCGATATCGGTTAGGTTCGTTACAATACTTGTAAGATACATGCACTCGGCATAGAAATCAACACATGTTTTGTATCAATTGAAAACAAAAAAACGAACACCGGTACCGACAGCGATGCTGTCCAAATGGTATCCATCAGTTCAATGTCACGGTACTAGTAATGATATTCGTCTATTATCGTAGACAGAGTTGTATAAATGAAAATTATCGAAATTGAATATCAATACAGGTACATGTAACAATGTTGTTCGGTAGGTTACATCAATTTATCAAAAGTAAAAACATTAAAAATAAGTACCGGTACTGATGTTGTTCGTTCGGTTGACTACGGTTGTGGCACAAAATTCATTACCAACGGTACAGTTAAATGTAAATTATAGTATGTATAATAGAATCTATTGTAGTATAAAAAAATATGAAAAAAACTATATATTGTTATAATAATAAAGTTAATATTCATACTAACTTTCTAATTTCTAATTATATATATATATATTAAATAAATATATGGTTAGTATTATATTTATATATTGTATTTATGAAATTAATTATTAAACATTATTTATGTATAATTCAGGATATATAACAATTAAATCATACACTTACATAACCAAGAATATAGCTCACATGGTTCGAGTATTGGCTACTGTTAGGATATGAGTTTGCTTGATTGTGTTGTTTTAATAAGATGGAAATGGAAGAAGATAAAACAGAGGAATAATTTGCAGCGGAATGAAGTAAAACTTTATAGCATAATCAGGGAAAGAACAATTTTCATCATACAAGCTTTTATAATCAAAAGATTAAATACACAATGTTTCTACTATGCATGCATGAACACTATCTCCCCCTCAGCCTGAGCTCACAATGTTAGTTCGTACAAGATGCAAGTGTGTGAAAAGAGCTAATAGATCAGTACAGGAAATGTCTATTTATAGTACAATCCTAAACATTTGTGGCATCTATGCTGACGTCACCTAAACAGTGACATCTAACAATCTTAACAAACTCTAAACACTAATGAATTACAGACACTGTTACATTAAGACACTGATTAACTAAACTCTTATGAAGGTATCCGCTGATGAGGCACAAACACTGATGAGGCTGAGCAGTGCTTTCCATTAAGGTTGATCAGGCCTTTGACTTCAGCAGTACTTTGACTTCAGCAGATGATTGGTCTTCAACAGTCTTTGCTTCCAACAGAGCTTTGCATAACAGTCTTTATAAAACCATCAGACTTTAGAGATCATCAGTTGTTGAGTGCCACTGCCATTGGAGGGAAATCAAGTTCAAGCACTATTATTATGGATCATCTGTTGTAGAACTAGTTTTGGCTTTGTATCATCTGTTCTTCATGGAAGGATTACATGAGCCAACAATCTCCCCCCTAGAACAGATGATGCCCAAACTCTCCATTATTGTGATCTTTATTCTCTCATCAACCTTTCCCGGATTTTCCCTTTTAATTAGAGCTCAAAATCCAAGGAGTCTATGTCATCTTCACCCCTTTGTAGTTGAAGGTTCATTAGATCTTGGAGGTCATCTGTATTTAGACCAAATGCATCCTCCCTTGACAACTTTTCAACTCTACCATCAGACCTGAGCAGAGTCAATACGTGGGTATCTTTGTCAGCTTTCCACTTTAGTATTTTTGGGTCTGATGGGTTTCTTGGGAGAAGTTTTATTTGTGATGAGTTTGGGGATTGTGGTCTGCTTGCCAACTTTTTGAGTGTTTCTGACACTTGAGCTAGAAGTTGTAGAGAAGCTTCATCCAATCCAAATTGTAGTTGATTTCTGATAGCCTTTTTTCTGAATTCAGCATCCCTCTTTTCAACTTCCTCGTTAATCTGCTTCTTCCTTTTTCTTTGATTCAAGGCACTGATGGATGAAGCAGATGATGAAAACAACTTTTGAAGGGGAAGGGTATGCTGAGGTCTATTAGTGGTTTCATCATCGTATGCTGGCTTCTGAGGAATTTTTGAGTCTGCCTTTCTAAGTTCTTCTAACTATTTATAAGTCAGATCAACATTTTGCTTAGACCATCTTGCAATGGATATAGCAGGCCCATAGTTAGCTGCAACAAGCTCTGCTCTCTTTCTCTTATACCTTAATGCATCATCCACATAAACTTTCTTGTATTTGTTCCAATTGGATGCATATTTCTTCATTTGAGAATCTTTATTCATCATTTCTATTATGTTTACTTCTTCTTTGAGAGCTTCTAAAGACCAGCCATTGAACTGAGACCTGTTGGCTTTGTAGGGCTTAGTATCCATGATGATGTCTAAGAAATCAATCCTCAATTCCTTTTGAAGTTCAGCATTTGGTGGCAGTTCTGACATAGACTTACTCAGGTCTCTAGCAAAGTCTTCCAACTTCCTGACCTTACTAAGCTCATGTTGATAAATGCCTTGGTAATTCCTGTCACCTTTCCCTATACTCACATGTTTGGCTATCAGCTCAGCTTGTTTAGCTTTCATCTTCAAATATTCATCAATGTTCTGAGGTTTACTGAAACCTTGCAGTGATGGGAAAGTTCTTTTGGATGGATCATCCTCTTTGTAAAATTGACTCATTTCATTTTGAACAGCAAGCAGTTCCAGAGGGTATTGAACTGCCAATGGAATGTTTGTGGGATGTTGGTAGTGGGTGGTTGTTTGATTGAGGTGGTTTATGGTGATGAGGGTGGAATGAATAAAGTAGATGATATAGGAATTGGTGCTGGTATATCTTTTTCTTCTTCATGCACCATGAACTTTCTTTTTCTGGTATAGACAGATTTTGGAGGAGGAGGAGTTTTTGAGGGAGAAATTGGTTTGGGTAAAAAGGTTGACTGCGATGGGAATCTTTGAGGTGTTGGCAGTTTTGTTGATGGTGGGGAAACAAAATGGGTGGAATCAATGGTTTGACTAACAACTATTGTAACCACTGGTGTCTTAACATCTGTTGCTATGGAAGATGGTGGTGGTGAAGAGGAATTTGTTTTCTGGTTTTTATGAGGTGGTTTTTGTGGTGAAGGTTTAGGTTTGGATGTATCAGTGTTTGGCTTTTTAGAACCAACAGTGGTTTTAGGTTTGGTAGCAGCAGTGGTTGTCTTTTGTGGTGATGGTTTAGGATTAGGAAATGTGGCAATTGGAGGTTTGTTGTGTTTGGATGATTTTCTTCTGTTTAAAGTGTCAATGTTTAGAATTTTGTTTTCTCTTTTCCTCGTTTTCTCCAATTCCTATCTCAAAACATCTGCTTTACTTTCTCTTGCATCCTTTCTCTTCTGCTTTTCAATAATCTCTTCATCTGTTTGGATGTTCAGGGTTTAATCAACTCCCTTTTTCTTTCCAACTTTCAAATTTTCCAGAAGATTTAGCAGAAGAGTCTTTGGCAGGCTCTGGCTTCTATTTTGGTTGATTCCTTGGTGTTGGTTTGCCAAAGTTTTTCATGGAATCCTTCTCCCCATTTTTGGCATCATCTTCATCAACTTTTTCAAAGATTGGTACAGGGGCAATGCCAGTTAACTTTGCAAGGGATTCTTTGATACCCTTGATTTCAGCCTGTGTGTCTTTGTATCTTGCATCAACCATAACTTTGATCAACTACATGTGTGAGTTATGGTTGATTTCAGCCAAATCCCTTTGAGCTGCTAAAATAGGTTGCACAGAATTCCAAAGCTCTTAGGATAATTGTTGAGCGGTAGGTTGACTTTTGGAAGCATCCACCAACTGCTTCATTAGATCTTTCATTTCACCAACAATTGTTTCAGTGTTGGACATCCTCTCCGTCAAATCTGTGTATTTTAATTGATCACCTAACTTAATATGATCATCTGAATTCCCACCAGAGGTGGTTGTATCTGCTTTTGAGATAGGAGGAGTCTCCAAATTCTCTGTTGGTGCATCTACTGTCTGTTAACTTCGTCTTAATCGAGTCTTATGTCTAGATAGGATAAATGAGTGCACAACAGTGATTGAATTAGGGTTTGATTGTGGTTTAGGAGGTAATTTCGTTTGAAGGAGGA